>MQRK01242257.1:15649-26263 GCA_001938485.1 Girardia tigrina | reverse complement strand
TATATATATATATATATATATATATATATATCTATATATATATATCGGAGTGGTATTGAAATGGCATTATTTTTTTATTCGTTTAGTATTACTTTTTTTTCAGTGTCATCCTAAATCATCACTTTTTCAAGATTTTGATACTTCAGTAGCATAACATTTGAGTTGTACCTTTCACGAACTTGCCGTCTGACTGCGTAAACGTTTTCAAAATAGTTCAAGAGATGAATCATCTAAAAAGATTATTCCACCAATCTTCTGTTTGATGATTCTGTTGTTCTTGCAAAACGTCACATAGTTCTGAAAGTTCTTTTGACCTTTTTTGCTGGTTTTCTGCTTTTTATATGAAAATTGTCTTTTTATCAACGTCAATTTGTACGAAGACTTAGTGAAGAAGCATTTAGAAAAACATTGATTACTATTTCATAAACAGATGCAAACCTTTGAATATCTGAAAATATTAGTACCTTTTCTGAGTGTCGTTACCTTGCTTCTTCTAGACCGCGTTTTACTATTATAATGTCCCAGTACAGTGTAGTGTGTCTAAGTTTTTGCACAACTTTGTCTGATGTTCATACATATTGGAATGTCTTTTGTTGTATATTAAATAAATTCAATTAATATTTGTACACATTTCATGTTTGAAATGATGGCATTTACTAAAAACTGCTTTTTTAATCATGTAACCTATTTTATCAGTAAAGAAATAAATGAACTAAAAATCCTAATTTTCATACCGTTTTACCGTTACTTTTCATGTGTACACAATACAAATTTCAGTACGTTACGCTAGTGAAACTACCCAGTTGGATTAGGGCTAAATATATCAACATTAAAGAGAAATATTTTCAGTATAATCAAACCAAAGAAATTATATAGTAATAAAAAGTAACAAACACATTTTTGTAATCGTTATCATTTATTCCAAAAATTTTGGTTACGACTGCACATATAATGGATATATAAAACAGTACAACTATTACCAACTTTACTTGAAAATTACAGAAAATCTACCGAAATTTATAATTTGTCAACTTACATTTTGATGTTTTTTTACGGGCGTTAATGGTACTAATTATATAATTATAATAACATTATTCAGAAAAATATGACCGACGTTATCGATTGGTTGGATAACAAAAGTCCAGAGATGAATTCCGGCTTGAGGAATTCATATTTCAATTTTATCTCGAAGAAATTAACGGAATCGATCGATAAAGAATCAATAATCGATCAACAGAATTTACCACCGGAATTATCGGACTACATTCTCGAGAAGAAGAAATCGATTGCACCGGATATCAAAATTGTCAATATTTCCTCTGCTGTTGATGATGGCAAGGAAGAGTCTATTGTTGACATTGTACCTGTTTTTGGTGATTGTAGTGAAGAATCGATTGTCGACACAGGTTGATCAATTTATTTTGATTAATTATAATTTATTATATTCTATTATTATACTGTTACTATAATACTTTTATTTCGGGAACTTGGAAAATATCAAGAAATGAAGTACAGATGGTAGCATCAGTTCGAATAAAATCCACGCGACAACAATTGTCCTGGGCACCAATATTTAATCAGATATTGTTCTATCAAATAGTGTAGATTTGACGCCTCTTTGAGTAAAGATAGTTTTGTGAGTTGTTTTACAAAATAAGTAAAACAAGAAACGCACGAAGTTATACGCAACAGAAATTTATAAATGCAAATAGGATACTTAAGAAGACTCTGCTTCATCAGAATTATATCGTGTTCGGCAGAGCCTAGAAATCCACGATATGGTTAGACAGGATCATCGATTAAAGAGATAGAGGCATTTAAGATACAAGGGCATCTCTTATCCTTACTGTGAAATCATATGGTCTTAATAATTTTGATTTAGTGATAAAGATTTTAAGTTTAGATAATCGTAAACCATTCTCCTGATTTATAGTGATTTATTGGAAAAATTTTTCGAAAATGTTTTAGTTTATTATTTTTTAAATTATTGTCTGTGATTTATTATATTGATAATCATATCTACTCGGTACAATTGATTGATAGTGATCGAAGAAATAGAAAAATAAAATAATAAAGTTCAGTTTCACGAATGATGTTAACAATTATATGTAGTAGTGTTAGCAGTGTGTGCGGCATGGTGGCGTTGTTTGGCGGTGTCTGGGTGATTTGAAAATTATAATTTTTGTGTTACTTCCGTGGGGGGTCTTCCCGAGATTCGCAATCCAATTCAGCAATACGGATAATCGAATTTCCAACAATATAAATCATAATTCATAAAATTAAATTATCCTTTTGTCCGATATTTCGTTTGGAACTATTGCAATGCATATAAACTTTTCAATCACATTCAATTCTCTGTATCGTGTTTGAGCTCATCAACTGAACTGCGAAGAAGTCGGGAAGTGGTCAAAAACATTTGACCGAAACAACCAAACACTCGAAATATTTCAATTTAGAAAAAAGAAAGCACCGATGCTTAAACTATTTATTACCAACCACCAATTTTCGCCAAAATCGCATTTATTAAGACAAATCTCTATTCTTTTCAAATAATAAACAACAATCACGAATTTCTAAGAATAGATTTCTTTTCCAAATAATAATTTACTAACATAATTTGACAAAAAATCTTTCCGATCAACAAAAACCCAAAATATCGTTTTTCACTTTTCACAATTGAATCCACAATCACAATTTTTGCAAAACAAATATCCAGTTTCTAATAATTCAATCAATTTGTACACTGATTTTCAATGACCTACATAAAATATTCGACAATTTTTTTACTTAAAAAAATCCCACGGATAAACATTTTTTTTCTCCCAAAAACATTTTTCTTATAAATTAATATTTTAACTCCAATAACATTTTCTCCCTTAATTATAACTATTTTTTCTTTCAAATATAATAATTTCAAATACTAGTTAAAAGTAAAATTAAAAAAGTATTTGTCTGTCACTCTTAAATAAAATATTGTGAACAAGACTCACGCGTGTCACTCGATAAATTTTCAAAAAAATCAAATAAAAATAAACCATCACATTAATTAATATAATCAGAGAAATATTAATTTTTTATTTATTATCTTTTATTGTAAAGTAAAAGATATAATTCAAATGTAAATTTTTTTTGAACTATTTGAAAAATGTTATAATAAAGTAATTAGAATTTTTATTTTCTACTGACTTTCACGAATAATTTGTAAAGAATGGAATTCTTAAGTTCACTGCAAACAAATATTCACTTTTTTCGACAGGACCAACAATTTGACAAGATGAATATCTCATATCAGTCAAATAATTTGGGAATCACCAGTTCTAGTTAGGTGTACCAAAGTGGGTTTTTTTTAATTTCAGTTAATAGTTAATTGACTCGCTAGGTATTGAAAATATGCATAAACCTGAGTAGAGTAATACTGGTAAATAACTTTTAGAATAAAAATATTTTTACAAAAAATTTAGAAAAATATGTTTATTGAAAATTCTTTATCGTACCACCCTGTGTCACATGTGCCATAGATTGCTGACAACTGCGATTAATTTTTCTACAAGATTTTTGTTAAACCGTTACAATTGCGATGTATTGAGCTCAGTATTTATTGATTTATTAAGTTTAAGCAACTCCTAGTAAACTACTCTTTTCATATTCCACCAAACACTTACCAAATGATCACTGTAAAAAATAATCTAGATTAAAGACTTTGCACAATTCATATTTGAAAATTTTTTATCCGTTTGTGAGATAATTGAGTTCGAATATTGAAAAATTCAAACTGGGCTATGTAAGTTACATAATATTATACATGATATAACACGAGGATGGTTCATTTGTCCATTTTGAAATCAGTATACCAGAATCTTTAAAGTATATATAGTTTCATCAAAATCCTTCAATTTACCATTGGCTTGTATTTCCTACACTAAATTATTCGACTCTCTTTATTATCAGCCTCCATAAAGGTTTATTAAAGTTTAAAATCACCTTTCGCATTACCTGCAAAAAGTAAGGTGACTATGTTTTAATGCATATTCTAATCTTAAGAAAGATATGGACAAGGTGCTATCTTCTTTCAATTAGACCTGTTTCGTTCACATTAAAAACAACTTGTGGTGAAATGATTCCACCATTAATGATTATTTTTAACATTTGTGGAAATTCTTCCGCAGCTTTATAGTCAGTAATATCTGCTGCACCAGGAATGCTCAAACTGTGAATGTCGTTTTGGTTTTTAAATCGATCAAACCATCCTCGAACTGCCATAAATTAGTCCGTTTAGTTGCTAGTTTCTTTTTGTATAAAATAAAAAATGTTCCTGGTCTTTGTCATAATTATTTATTGATGCATTTGGTTGTCGGCCTTCCATTTATTCAAAATTAGAATTTCTGCATTTCATAACTTCTTTTTTTGCTAACATATCTGAAAATCTTGTATCAGAAGATTTAAATATTTTTTTTTCATTTTTTCTTTACAATATTCATATAGTAAGACTTTGTAATGAGAAAGTTTAGGAACAAATCTTAAATATAATCATCTAGATGTGACTCTTTATAAAAGATTAAACTAAAATCGAATTCTACCTATTATTATTCATTTGTTAAATCATTAAAATTAAAAAATAGTTCCTAATCAGAAATGAACGGTGACAGTAGCGAAAAGAAAAGGAAAATTGAAGAAATCCAAGAACCGCAAAAATCACCAGAAAAGCAACATGAAATTCCACTAGATAATTTGGTTTTTCGCCCGGTCAATCCATTTGAGCAAGCAGCTATTCCAGTTAACAAACAGTACGTATTTGAAAGTGGAACTCTCTGTCATGAGGATCGGTTAGCCGCATGTTTGGGAGTAGTCGGTGGTTATCGGGAGATAGCTCAACAGTTTCGACCTTACTGCAATAACTTTTGTGCTTATGACAGTAAAGGATCCGCTAGAGTGACATTCGAATGTGACTTTTGCCTTATTCTGTGGCATACGGACTGCTCTGGGTATCGTTGGCTGACGGCGGACACATTAAAGTTCATTATCTGTGACGTAAGACTAAATCTGTGGATTAATACATACTAGTTACTAAAATAATTTGCTAATATTTATAATTGTTAATATATTATGAAATTCTTAATCGTAATTAACATTAGCAGTTCTCATTTTTTCCCGTTTTGGGACCTCTTTACAAGCCACACAAAATTAATAGACCCCCGGGGCAGTCTTATTTGTCTGCCCAAATTATAATAGCATAAGTTCGATAACATTCTTTCACAGGACCGTTAACAATCATTATTATTTTTTCAAGATGCATCAATGATGACGGCGTCATATAATAGTTTGTGATATACATTAAATAGCAGTGAGAGGCGAGTTGATTATTAATATAATGATATGATAATACCATATAAATACGATTATGTATCAACATCATACAGAAAATGTCATAGTCTAAATGCAGTCAGGCAGTGGTTAAGACATGATTGGCTATCAGGAAGACTTTGCTGTGCGCTTGGTGGGATTAGAAAAAAATCATCTGGATTCTGAATTATTTTTTTTGAAAATCATAATTCAGACGTGTACAATCAACAATATAACAGTCTGAAGTAACCCAAAAGAGACCAGCTTTGGACAATATGAAAGGAATTAAATTCTATCAGGGCAACACGATACCATACACATCGATAGTGACTCATCAGAAGCTTCGGAAAGCTCGTTTAGAGGTTCCTTTTGCATCCACCTTATAGTCCAGAATTTATGACAGAGACTTATTGGGAATACATTCGAAATTGTAATAAGTTATCGAATAAGACTGTATATTTGACTTAAATTGGACTATGCTAAATAAAGACTTGCATTTCATGTTAAAATAATATATTTCTTTATGCCAAACCAGTACACCAAATTATAGTCATAAAAATTAAATTTTGTTTTATTGACATGGAAAATCATAACAATGAAATTAGCTGAAAAACTTGAAAAAATATTTTCTTAGTTTAATAAACTATTTTCATAAATTTATTTATAATTTGATGAAATCTTCAAAAATAGTAAATGTCCAGGTCATTGAGAAAAGGTTCTCAATTATTCTACTAAGTACAGTTAGTTTAAAATAAGCTACAAATATTCTTCTTTTTTTTATAAAAACAAATGACTGACATTCGGAGACTTTTGGAACTGGCTTTAGAAAGTAAATTTATTTATTTAAGAATTTAAAATTTTTTTTAAGAGAACCCTTATTACAGGGTTTTACCTCTCATTTCGTAATTGAGGAAATTTCATTTCGTAATAGAGGAAATGTCATTTCTTAATTGAGGAAACGTCATTTTGTAATAAAAAAAGTTATAAAATTTCTAAAATAAAGATTGTAAAAGCGATTTTATATCCATAAAATTTATTTTACAAAATTTAAGTAAAGTTTTTTGTAACATTTTAGACATCCTTAATGACAATATCAAACGAAATGAGAAAATTAATAGCGGAGGCTTACGATTCAGGCAAATCTATTAAATCGATTGCAGATATTTTTAATAAGCCATACAATACCGTAGCGTCGATCATTACGATATATAAAGAAGGCCGTTATGAGAAAAATTTAAAAGGTGGACAAAGGAAAAAAAACATTAAATTCAGAGCAAGCAGCATTTATTAAGACATGTATTGATGATGACTGCGGCATCACATTAAAAGAATTAATGCGAAAAATTACCGAAAAATATAATAAAACTGTAAGTGAAAAAAACTATCGGTAAATATATTAAAGACTTCTCATACACTTTAAAAAGAATGACACTTATACCTGCGCGAAGAAATAATCCGGAGGTTGTTGATCAAAGACAAAAATAAGCAGAAAATTTTTATGAAATACTCACTCAATCAGATCAGAAGAATATAATATTCATTGACGAAGTGGGTTTTAATGTGATAATGAGGAATAAGATTGGGCGCTCATTGAAAGGAACACCTGCTAGTTATATTGTGCCAGGTATGAGATCTAAGAATATTTCAGTCTGTTGTGCCATGAATAAGCATGGTATTTTAAAATATTTAGTTCAAGATAAGCCCTTTGAAAACAGAAGTTTTTGCATATTTATTAAGCAGTTATTTGAAGAAATTTTAGAGCACAACGCCGTAATAGTAATGGATAACGCTTCTTTCCATAAGCATGCCAATATCAAAGAAATTTTTAACAATTCATCAAACAAGCTTGTTTTTCTTCCACCGTACTCTCCGTTCTTGAATCCTATCGAGAATATGTTTGCAAAGTGGAAATTACTAGTTGCAGAATCTCGTCCTAATAATCAAGAGCAATTATTGAATAGTATGAGGAATGTTGCTAGCCTAATAAGTGAGGTGAATTGCAATGGTTTTTATAGCAATATGATGAAATTTTTGCCAAAATGTCTACGTTCAGAACCAATTATTGATGGAAATTAAATAAATATTTTATATCAAGTATTGGGACTTTTTTATTTTATGTTAAAATTTTATGAAGTTTATAAATGAATAATTGAACTTTATTTTTGGTTTTTTTTATTACGAAATGACATTTCCTCAATTACGAAATGAGAGTTAAAACCCTGTATCTACAAAAAGAGAAAAAATAAAAGTTTTAAGACGTGTTTTCCCCAAAAAAAGTAACTTTTAACATTGATGCAAATGTCATAATGATCGACTTTATGCAGACCCTCAAAATCGACCTTTAGTATTCACCCTTAAACTCCCAGTGAACGTTTTATTTTCATTTTGTTACAGCTTATAATTTTTTTGTTAACCTCAAAGTGTCTATTGTCGCTCTTCGAGTAAGTTTGAAAAAATACAGACAAATGTAGTCTCCCGAAATGTTTCGGTCTCCGTTTAATTTAATCGTATTGCTGAACAATTTTATCTGAAAAATTATGATGCAAAAAATGTTAATGATGAATAAAATGTTAGTTGACTGCAAGCAATAGTGTAGGTAGGTGGCATCTTTTTATTATTCAGAAAAAAAGTTGGGTATTTTAGGGTTAAATATTCAAAGAATTTCCTTCAGAATCTAAGTTAGAATTATTTTGTACCTTTTCAGTTTCTTTGAAATGTAAGAATTTTATTTTTTTTATAAAATGTGTAGTAGCAACATCACAATTTGCGTGAACACATATATTTACAACACAAAGGAAATCATTTTTAGTAGCACTTTCTGCGGGAAGCCTCGTTCTTGATTAATGTTTTTTTTGTATTTATAATCAAACCTTTGATTAATGAATGAGATTTTATAATTATTAACTTAATTTGTCAAAATTTAATTGGATAAAAATGCAATAAGTAAGTTTTAAAATAAAAATTAGTTTTTAAAGTATATTAAATTTAATATAAATCGTTTACTAAACATATTTAAAAATTTATAATTACAAAACTTTTAGTTAATTAGTATTTAAACATTAATCTCATTAGATTTAAATAATTAATCAATTACATATCAATCCCATCTGAGTAGGAGAGTCACCAATCTAAACAGCATACAAACAACAAACTTACAACATTCAGAATTTTCTATCACAATATACAAATGTACAATTTAAATATAATTTCTATTTGAAAAATATGTATTGTTTCGAATCGTTTTTTTATTTGAAACCATTCTATTCTTCATTAGATGCTTATTGTAAATACCCTATAATCATAATTTACTATTGTCCCAGGATAGATGACAAGTATTACTTTTAAAAAAACCTTGCGTGACATTGAACAGATAAAATCTGACACTTATAAAAATAATTTAATCAAGTAAAAAATGGTACAATTAAACCTCTTGCATAGATTAATTTAGTATATATGAAATCTTTGAAAATCAGTAAATAATAACACATAATTATTTAGAACTGCTACATTCTTTACAAGTCCAGCAATCTTGATCTACCGAACATATTCTGCGACGCTGACAGACTCCGTCATCTCGAGACAATGATCTCTCAAAGGATCTCTAGTGATCCTCAAATGTCTGTCAAATTCCAGTCGATAGTGAAGCTATGTAATCTTCAAACTCTGATGCAAAAACCATTATCAAAAAATGTCGAAAATTATCTAAATTTAAAATCATCAAAAAAGTACATAAAGAAGGATTCAATACCATCAAAGCCACTGTCAAACAGATTGAAATACATGTTTCAAGAAAATATCACTATGGATAATGTTCTTCGAGAACTGAAGGACGAATTTATTTGTCTGAAATATTCTGTAATTTTTTTTTGCCATTTCTTCTGTTAAAATATTTTCAACAGAAGGAAAATATTGATCAATTATCGAAACTGTTTTCTGATCCTGAGTGTCAACTAATGATAGATGACAAACCGGTTCAGATTTTCACATCCAGAGTCACAGTGAAAAACGGACAGTTGTTCATTCCGATCAATGCTCGAATTATCAAACCTTGCATTGTCCGATTTTACACCTTTGAACAAGAGCAAGATGATAGTCTAGTTTATCGTAATAGGTGTGAAGAGCTCCGTGTGACCATGCTCAATAGTTTGTACAATAAGACAGATTTGACCAGCTGCGTTAACATAGCTGAAAATAAGCCCGTTGCATTATTAAAAGAACTTCCAAGGAGAGTGATTCAAGTTACTCCTTTTTCAAAAGCAATGCAAACTGCAAACCATTTGAAAATTATTTCCAAAAATTGCGTTTTTATGCCAAAATCGAATTCATTAATTAGTAATTCGGTATTTAAAACACAAATGGGACAATTGGGACCAGGCCCAGCTATTGTAAAGCTTCGAGTAATCATTTTTTGTTTTGTTTTTAATTTTTTACATTTATTTATTTTACACTTGTTAGGTTTTACTTTAAAAAGTTTTTTTTCAAAGTTCATAGAGAATTTTTTTAAAAATTTATATTTGTGGATTTATCATAGAAAATTTGAATTGTTATGAAAAATTATTGTAGAACATTTATCAAGAAGTGAACAGAATTTTAAAATAAAATAATAATAAATAACCTAAAATTTTCTTTGTGATAAAGGCTTCATATTTGTAAAAATAATATAAACTAGTAAATCAAAAAATTATTTTTTTTCTATCCATTCTTTATGCAGACAGAACTCTGCTTTGCCAACAAAGTTTTTAAAATTTAAAAAATTCTAATTAAAAAAACAATAAAAATTAATATAAACTACTTATAATTTATAAGTAGATATCTTGCAATTAATATTTTTCGGGAACTCCGAATTTTCCGTTTTTCCCTTTTTAGGATCTTAAAAAGTTTTTTTCGATCAAAGTTTTACATAATCATTTATTGTCATCGAGAATGAGTAAGTGTGCAAAGTTTGAAGAAAATCCATTGATTAACAAGCCTTCAAAAACAGGTTTCTAAATTCCATGGATATATATATATATATATATATAAATACTGTAATATGATTAGAAGAATCACTTAGCACATTTAGACTAGGTTTACAAAAATTAATCAAGAGTGCTTCAGTAATTGTCCTTTCATAATTGTGATCAAAGTTACTAATCAAATTCTATATAAACAATAACTTTTTAATATTAGGTTGGTCGAAAAATAATGGCGGTTTTTGAGCTTTATACTTTGTTTATCTACTTTGATATGTATATAAGTTTAAATGCATTAGTGTTAGATATTATTTGAAATCTT
>MQRK01242257.1:3650-14945 GCA_001938485.1 Girardia tigrina | reverse complement strand
GATATTTGGTAGATTATTTTGTTTACGATAATTACTGTTTTTAAATTTATCGTCATTGATACTTAGATAATTTTCAGCGAAGCAATATAAAAGGTTGTGAGGGTAATAAGTTGCACCGGTACTCAATAACAGTTGAAAAATTCGATAGTTTCCATAAGAAACCGCAAGATCTAATGGTGTGAGGCCAGTGTCTTTTTCGACAAAATTTATTTCGCAATTTTTATTCACCAATGATTGAACTATTTGCTCGTTCTGATTCCAAACCGGCCACCACAACGGTCTCCGGTGGTGTAAGCCATCAGAATTAAGATAGGCACCCTTTCCAATCAGAAAGTTGACAGCAGAGACATTTATTCTCTCACAAAACACACGCAAAGGATAAGACACGTCGGAATAATATGTTTTTGTTTCCTTTGCAATTTTATCAGTAACCTTTAAACGTTTAAGAATATGATCAATTTCTTTTGAATTTAATACTGACATTTATTTTCTTTTCAAATTGTTTTTACGATACACTGCAATGTAAGATCGTTCAATAGTAATCCACCGTCTTTAAAATTGTTTTAATAATTAAACTTGAAAATTGCTGATTGAAAGAAAAAAAATTGATATCGATACAAAGACCTTTTATTACCTCCAAATTGACAAACTTTTCAAAAAAAAATTAGTAATGAAAATTGTGATTATAATTCACAATTAAACTGATAACACACACACTTATCCAATCAAAACATATCATTAAACACATTCCAATCTCACAACACACAAACACACTTACCAGACAAACATACATACATGCATTACACAACAACAAACATACTAAGAAAGAAATTACCATGCCAAAAAAAGGAGGCTCACCATTTGATTTACATTTCAAATACAATTCACCATTTGAAATACATTACATAATATCAATCAATTGTCACTATGAAAGGATTATTCAATTAATCACATATTTGAACCTTTCATTTATAATTGGATATTATTTAATCATGTTTAATTATTTATTTAATTTATTTATGTTTAATTTATTTTCCTTTTAATTTGTTTATTTAATTATTTACTTTTAATTTAATTAATTATTTAATTTATTAAGCTAATTATATTTTTTATTTATATTTTTCGGAAACTAGCAAAAATGTTCGGTCAAATCAACAATTCTCCGCTCCAGAAGTTATGTGTAAAATTTGGTCGCATTTAGTCGTTCAGTCTTCAATTTATGCATGAATAGACAAAGAGATGACCGAACGGAGAACTCAGTGTTCTCCAATGTAACATTTTTTTTTTCGAAAAAATGTTGACGTAAACCAGTCCCTATGTATGAAGAAGGTCTATAGAAAGTTTGGTTGCATTTGGTCAGAGCGTTTTCAGTTGATATGCAAACAGATAATTATCTTTCTTTATAAGATTAACCTTAAATAAATGGGAAAATGTAAATTATATTTTGTCTTAATATTTTATTTTCGGTGTCACGACACTTAAAATATGTTTAAGATTCCTGAAACCTTTATCTTACAAAGGGGCTTTTTATCAAATAATAAATAGTGGAAAATTTCTTAAAGATTGATACTAACTTGTTAAATTCTTTTTTGAGAAAACTTTTTTATTCAGCAACGCAAGCAGGACTTCACTAATCAGAATACTCAAATGAAAATATTTAATAATTTGAAGAATAGACAGTTTAATTTATTAAATCTGCCATTTTTAATATTGGAACGAATCTTATCGTCTCCCTGTCTGACCACCCAGGACAAATTGAATTGTCGATTGACCAGTCGCGTTCTGAAATGCATTATCGATGGAGGAAGAGTGGTTAGATGATGTTTATAAATAAATATTAGAATTTTTTAATTATTATTTTCTTCATGTAACATAAATTAATCCACGTTAGAAAACTTATCATAAAATATGTAATAATTGTGAAGGTTTTCAGAATGTATTTAATTGCTCATTCTATTTGCTAAATCGTCATTTTGTAGTACTTTTATATTTTTATATTTTTCGTGCATTAAATCAATACAGTTTCAAACATTTGGTCCTAATATATGTTTAGGGAAGTTCATGTTTGTACATTTTAGTCGCCATAACCTTACTTTTATATTGTAAAGAATAAAATTTGCTTCAACTGTGTTAACCTTACACTGGCCGATTTTTTTTCAAGGAGAAATAAAATGAAAAAATATTTTTGCTATGAAAACATATTTATTGGTGGAAATAAACAAAAATAAAGTAAAAAAATATGAACACATTGACAATATTCAAAAAATATAAATGTGGCAAAGCGAACATTTTTATTGGGTGTGGAATTCTGTGAAACAATTGCTGTTCTCGTTTAAACATAATACCACTCCACGCTTTATGCATCTCACAAATGCATCTCCTTGACAGTTTGGATGATTGAATTGTTGACGACCTGAAATGGAATACCTAAATGCTCAGGTCTTAAACTCTTTTTTGAACTGTAGGAAAGTTTTTTTCCTACTTGACCTATGCCTAACTCTTCTCTGGATTTGGCAAGAGCAACAACCGGGTGATTTGTGTTCTCCTCTACTCTTCTACTCACAAGTCATGCATTTACAATTGTAATATCAAGTAAATGGTAAAAGAGTCGAAGATAGCATTTTTTGGTCTTCATCGTGGAGATCAACTTTACCCATATGTTTATTGTAAACAGTGACTAATATCTTGGTAGTCCATGTTCACATTTTTTTCTCGAATACCTTTCCCATGATATAGATTCTATAGTATAAAGCATTTATATATAAAGGTGGGTGATAATTTTTAATATCTATGGTCACTACTACAGAAAGTTGATGATGACATGATGAAAGTAAACAGAAAACAAAAAAATAAATTCATAAGGCATTTAAGGGGGTCAAATTTTATTCAAAGTTTTGGTGTAAAATGTATGAATATGCTAACCGGTTTACATTCATTACTTTGAATTTTTCAGAGGATTTCATACGGTAACTTGACAGATTATTATATCATTAACATACACCATTAATAATTATTGCTAATTTAACATTTTAGAGTCAATAATGGATTTAAAATAAAGAATGTTCTAACCAGAAGTGTTACAGAGCACTGTATTTGGTCAATCGAGTTAACTTCCAGGAAATCAATTACCAACAAATTACCTATATGTGAGAAATACTAAAAGTTTTCAAGACGGTGTGTTATGTGCTGATCGGATGGAATGTCCGACTGATAATAAAAATCCCGCTTTGCCATACGGGCAAATCTTGGATCGCATATCAAATTATTAAAATCAAAATTTTAAACGCTCGAAAAAAATTTATTATTAAAACAAAACATTTTATTTACAATTGTTTTTATTTTAATTATCTGTAAAGTGTTCGTTCAATTATTTCGATGGCCAGTAGCAAGGGAATAACAAATTATGGATCGTAAAATGATAAAATAAAATTGGATTAGAACATGTGAATATCGGGTATCAAATTCAGCGGGTAAAAATTTACCTAAATTAATTTAAATTTTAAGAATTTGTCGGCACTACATTGTGTTCAACAATCTGTTAGAGTTATCTGTAAGATTATGACTAATGAATTAGTGCATATTTGGGAGAAAGCAGTATTACTAAGGATTAGATTTAATGGGATTCTCAAAAGCTTGGAAAAAGTGATTTCCGATGTGAAGAAGTTACTCAAATATGTTTTGAAAAAGCGCCATTCATCCACTAATTACTTTTGAAGAAGTGTTTGATATTTGCACTTTTTAATGTGTAAATGGTGGTATTAGAAACTGGTCAAGCTGCAGTTGCTCTGTGAAATTTCCGCCTAAAGAATGTGGCGTTTGGTTAGACCAAAAAAGTAACCATAATATGTACATTGTCCCAATTGATAAAGAGAAACAGAACGACTGGAAAGAAAATGTTGTTGAGGAAGTGTAAAGAAGTATAAACGGAGGCATGTCGAATCATGTCAGGTATCATCATCGCAGACGTATTCAAAATGGGTGTACCCCACAACATCGACAGAAAAAAATAGAAATAAAAATAAATGTTTTAATGATAATAAAAATTTTAAATTAGAAAATTCTGTGACTGTCATCGGCGTCCTACTGGATTATGGATGGTACTTCTAAAACTGTTCCGAATACATTTTATCAGTTCTACACTATTCATGGTCATGTTGGCAATGAAAATTTGCGAGTGTTGCCATTGATATATTCGTTAATGACAAGCAAAAAAAGAAAATAACTATAATCGGCTGATTGAAAATTTAATAGACTTTGCAATAGAAAATGAAATTAATCTAAACTCATCTGTGATTATGACAGATCTAGAACTTGCGGCAATAAATGCAGTTAGAGTAGAATTTCAAAAAGCTCAAAATAAAATATGTTTTTTTCCATTTCTGTCAATGCTTTTTGTGAAAATTCAAAGTAACATCATATTCATCCTCATGCTAGAAGAGTTGGTGAGATGGTTTGAGGAAAATTATGGACATTTCACCATTTCTGTGGTCGAGGCTTGACATCGAAGAAGGGAATGTATTATTAGGCTTGTCGATGTTTTGACCTACTCCAATTCAAAAGATAGTGAAGAGATTAATTGTGATGAAGATATAGACAAATGCGAAGAAACTTTTGAATCAAAGTAGAGCTCCATCCAGTGGATAAGACTTAAAATACCGCAATAAATTTCATTACAAAACCTCACTCCAGTAATGGAATGAATATGAGTTAGCAATCGTGATGCATGTAAAATCGTTAACGCCTTTTTTATAGACTTATCTCTAGATTCGCCTTAAAATATATTATACCCAGCTAAATTAAGAAGACAAAGAAGCCTGTGGAGACAAAAAACATTGAAGAACATGATCGATCCACTTCAGAAGTTATTGGAATTGGTTTTGATGGCAGTAGAGATAGTGAAATAATAATGATAGAACTTGATGGGGAATTTAACAGATCCACAACTATCAAAGAAGAACATTATGTTATCTACTCCTATCCTAACAATATTTACATTGATCATATTTCTTCACAAAATGAGTGTGCAGTCGACATTGCGAAAAAGTCGAGTTTGAAAAATGGTGTCATTCAACCACATGAAACTCATATTGGCAGACCTCTTTAATGGTGGGTTTGCTTGCTTCATATGAATGAGTTTCCCCTTAGTGTGATCTTTATAGAACTAGATGGTGCAACGAGGGGTCCTCATGGTTTCAAAGGTAATATTGACTCACAAGTATCTGGGTTTTAAAATTCAAACATTCCAGAGAAATATCGTCATCTCAAAACCCGTATTAGTGAGCATTCACAAACAAGTCGATCGAGTAAGGTTTTTGATCACTGGTTACAATGTTAAAATAGAATAACATAATGTTCTTCTTTGATAGTTGTGGATCTCTTTCCGAAGTGGGAGTTTTCTGTTTTACATTATGAGGGGCATTAGTGTGAATCATTATTAATAAGACACTACAACCCATTAATAAACATTCAAAGTGGACAAACTAAATCGTTTCAAATCTTTAATTACAATTTTTTAAACGTTTTACCATTATCCAATATTTTAAAAATAATAAATAATTGTCGATAATAAACAATGCCGAAGGATGTGAGATATGAAAATATGATTTTTAATAATATAAAGTGTTTTAAAACAATTTCTTATTTATCGATTTTAAGTTATTTAGTATCTGCAATTTAAAAGCTTAATTTATTTAATTAAAAATCAAAAAAAGATAACTACATAATTTTTACATCAAAACAATACCTGCTTTGAGGAATGTTACCAGATTTTAATATGTTTAAAGCTTGTTAAAAGTCACACTCCATTATCTCAAATTATTCCCTTCAAAACGTTGGTCTTTTATGTGATAAGTTGGCACCGGTTTTGTATAATGAAGATTTCGTGGTTTGCTTGAGAAGTATTTATACCAACCGATTGGTCATTATCATACAGTTTGTAATGAAATAAATATTTTAATTCTTAATATTGTTCTGGTTTTTTTTCAAAAAAATGTTGTCATTTATTGTCTTATCTGTGATAATACCGACATTTATTTGGTAATGTTTCTTATTAAACCCATATCTTTTTTTAGAAAAATTTTGTGAAATTGATTTTTATTTGTGTGAAATTGAATTGTTAAAGATATAGATCATATGAGAAGGATTCGATTATGTTGTAATGTCGTTTATAAATGTCATGATTGAGTACATTGAGTATTGTCGATATATCGTCCATCAAATACTATCAAAAGAAAAGTGATAGTAATATTGATCAATAGAGAAAGTGTTACTTAAATAATAAAGTAAAGAAAAATTTTAAAAACCAAAGTCATCCATTAAAAAATATATTTTACGACAATATATTTTGACGGATCTACCGTCATCTAGTGACCTGAAGATGACGATAGATCTGTCGAAATATATTGTCGTAAAATATATTTTTAAATGGATGACTTTGGTTATTAAAAGAAGATTTTCATCCGGACTTCGTTTTATCAAAAATTTTAAATGTAATTATTATTGGAGAGGGTAATATTTGAGGGATAGAAGATGACATATTTTGATCTGAAAATCGATGTTCAAATATATATTTATTAAAAATATTTTAATGACTTAATTGCTACACAATGATTAAATTAACATGGCTTTTCTATATAAATGGTGATATGTCACTGTTTGTTTTGTTTGAAGAAAACAGTCAGAATTAATGCAAATATATTCTGATTTGCGTTTTTTGTCTTTTTCTAGTATATTATGATTTTAATAATAAATATTGAAAAAAGTTGCATGTAAACTGTTTTTATCGAAAGTTAACTTATTTATATAGATCAAATTCGATTTTTGTTTACTACTGTTGCGATTTCTGCATGTTGAAAATCTAGGAAATACAGGGATCAAGATTCTGATTTATGTAAAGGTGTCAATGTTTTTAAGGGAGCATATCACTTGTATTTTACATTTAGAATACGTTTAACAGTTGTTTGCAAAACATTAATGTTTTGTCAAGTTGATCTGAATCAGATCATCTGATGTTAAAAAGAACGATTTGGTGTTGAACTTATAATAGGTACTAAATTTTCAATTTATTATATTAGTACAGTGGACTCCGCACATATCGAAGTGGCATTTGCCAAAAAAAAAACTTCGGTATAGTTGTAGTTCGATGTAGCCGTAGCATCACCTTCCATTACCTAAGCCTGATATTTAGTCGGTACAACAATACATATTCGATGTATCCGTTTTCGATATATACGAAGTGCACTGTATATAATTTAGAATTATTTCTACAATATGTATATTATGTTGTTGACTATGACGATGGATTCTGAAAGCTGATATATATCAGATATCGTTTAGTTTGTTGAAAATGAGCAAACATTAAACAAAATTTTAATAATTCGTTAGAAATATAACAGTATAGTGTAAGAGCAGTAGAATTAAATTAATATTGGTTGATAAACGATCTGTTTAGGAAACCCTTCTCTTTCATATGTACATTTTTGGCATAGTATTCTAATTGAAAGACATTTCCTACGTTGTGTATTTTTTGTAACAAGTCTTAAAGTAAATATTTGGGCTTGTAAAATAGCTTTTATGGAGTTCCAAAATACTTATTTGGTCGATTAAATTTGAGTATAATTTTAAAAAATAACGATGCAGGGTAAAATGTTTGTATTTTAGTAAAGTAACTCGTGGTCAATGATAAAATGCAAATTATATTTTGGATTTTTTACTCTTATAATTTACTATTGGTAGATTGTTTAATTATATATTTAAAAATGATATAATTTTTGTTATTTTTTTAATTAGTGGTCAAAATTGGTCGTCAATCCGGGTTATATAACCGGTCTGGAAAATATGTTGACATTTTTCCGAACAAAAACTGTGAGAAAAATCACATTTTGTATAGATTTTCAAGAATCGTTTGGCTTGGAATTTTTATTGTCCTTTATTTATCGATTAAAAATGTTTCCTGAATATATGAATTTAGAAAAATTTTCTGTTAAATTCACCGGATCAATGATGATACAGTCAACGTTAGTTTTACCGTCCTTTGGAGAACCCTTATACTTTTGCTATAGATCAACTTTATCAGTCCATGATATTCTATCGTGTTGTAAATCCCTGAAAAGCCTCTCTATTTCCAGCGAAAATCCTATTATGTTGGCTGATTCTAAAAAGAAACTTTTTAGTAATGTTATTGAAAAATTAGTACGTTTTTTCTTTATTATTTTATTATTATTATACTTTATATTGCGTATATTCGTATATTTTACATATTATGATTGATTTTTCGAATGTCATTAGTAAATTAATTATAGTCGTTAAGAGAACTCACACATTTGATAGAACATTTATTACATTGACAAGTTTGATCATCTTTATAACAATCAATAATATCGCTCGCACTTAAATCCAGCACTAAATATTTAATATCCTCCTCACAATCTGAGATTAACTTGAAGAAAATTATTTTATTTAAATTTCATTGGCTAAAATAAAAATTGTTGTACAAAATAAAGATACTAAAATAAAGAAGTTGTACAGTTTATTATACTATTATAGTTAAATATACGGCTCTTAGTTGAGGTACATATGGAACTTCATAGTATTTAAATACTTTGAATAAAATTGACTGTTTTGAATCTCCGGAAAGACATTGATTATTATTTATTGATTGTTTTAGCTCATTTATACTACAAATTATGTACAAATAGATTAGTTTATCGATGGATAACCGCTTTTGCATTTATTTATTATCGCTGTTAATATAATATAAAACAATACATAAAATCAATATTCGATAAAGGAATTTATCGACATTTCTGTGAATTTAGAAACGTACAAAACCTTTTGAGTGATATCTTGTTAAATATATTTGAATTTAAAAGTATTTAATTGAAAAGCTCATATGGAATTCCTTTTTAGAAACTGAAAAACGTTGCGAATATTAATTCGATAATCCAGACGAATATGGCCTGTACACCGAATTTGAAGGAGGTCTTTTGTGGCGATTGGAGCCTAATAACATCATTAGTGAGATTCGATTAGTTTATATTTATTAATTCTTAAATAATCAACAAAATATATTTTAATATTGTATGTCAATATGTTGCAGCAATTACAGCTTCAATCGCCTGCAATATTGATTCATACAAATTGTTAATTGTTTCTGTTGGGTTCTTGATCCAGAATAGAATTCATCAACACAGAATTTTATTTCTATAACTGTGGGAATCTGAAATTGAGAGGGGAAGGCAGGTATTTATAAGATAAAATTCACCGGTGATGGATGGCATTTGGTGATTGAGGTCCAGGCTGTCATCATGCCTAATTGCTCGAGCGTGCCGCGATCCATTTGATTGCAGTGCTCTGGTGCTCGATGAGCACGTGTTAGCAGTACGTGTCTTTCGCGGCCGTTATCGATTTATTGAGGAGCGGCGGCAAAATACACTTGTCTTGAGGCGCGTCTGCATAATTCAGAGCATCTTGAATTACCGATTCGATAACGTCATCGAGATTCGATCTAATTTTCGGTGGGGAATTCGATTCTTTCAGAGTTGAGGTAGTTTGACTAGTGCTCTCGTATTCGAGTCCCATATCTTCTTTGAAATTATCGTCTAAATCGTCCTTGTTAATTATATCATGATCTTTGCCGATAATGTGAGGTGCATCCATATTATTCCCCAATAAATGATCGATATATTAAGGTGAACCAAAAGTCTTTTCGTATTTTCTACGTCTTTTTGTTCAATTGCTTCTTATTACCAAATAAAGATATTTTATATATACATGTGTCATATGTTTTTAAAGCTCTTGAACTGCTCTATCACAATATATATTAAAACTTCTAATTAATCGTTAATATAATTTTTATGGTCTTTTAGAAAAATCATGGAAAATTTTGAAATTCGTGTTCTTTTACGCCATTACTGGAAACATGGCTTAAACGCAACTGCAGCAACAAAGAAGATATGCGAAGTTGAAGGTGATAATGTGAACTCAAATCGTACTGCATAAAATTGGTTCAAAAGGTTCAACGAAGGCGACATTGACCTCGGAGAGTCTTTGATCTGATTCATGCCCTTGGCATCTCATAAAGTCAATTCTCGATTAATTGTGGCATTTCTCGTATAATGTACAAAAATAGGCGTTTAATTCTTTTTCATCCAATTTGTAGGACAATAATGTTTTAATCATTTTTCGATTGTCAAAATAACTTTGCTCCATGTGATCCTTTTTCGTATGAATATGAATTCATACGAAATCTTGAATAAAAGATTAAGGTTTGGCAATGCCGCCATGAGCCTTCCAACAAATTCCACGATACACCCCTATTTTAGATTACTAACATGTTGACTATCATATAAGTCACTGGGATTAGCGTTTCTATTGTATAAAAAATTAACTGCCTTCAACTTATTAAATCCTTACTGATGTTCCAAAATTTACATTTGTTTTTAACCCCTTTACCGTGTGTCACGAGTTAACTCGTCTTCAGATATGGGACCATCCATGTATTATGTACGCACTGAATGGGGAGGGGGGTGTTTAAATTTAAAAGATTTTGCGTATGGGTGCGTATGATAATGGGGGTGGGTAATTATTGAATATGTAAACATGCAATGGTTTTCTTAAAAACATCTTTTTATTTTTCTGCTCTGTGAACACACCATCATTCTATCAACAAAGGTGGAATATAAGATCTAATAAAGAATTAAATGTTGGTGTAAAAATATAGAGTTGGAATTGTAAGATTCCCTGACGCATATTGTTGGTGTTCTGTTCCTTTTCGCTTTACTCTAATAATATAGGGGATTTTGCATATTGTTAGGGTTCCGAAAAATACATGTGAACATTTTTGATAAAATTTTATAAAGGAAAATTTTTAAATAATTCTTTTAGTAAAATTATTAATTTCAAATAAAATAATATTTAGTCTAACAAAACTTGGAATTAAAATTATAAATATTTGTTTTACTTCATCAAAAATTATAAATATTTTACTCTTTGTTTTATCTCATCAATTTTCAAGGCTGAGGAAAATTACTATATAAACAACATCAAATTCAGTTTCAGTTTGCCCAAAAATATTTGCAAGAAATTTTAACTTGAAGAGAATTGTTCGTAAGTATAGTTATTATTAATATTTACTTTATATTTTTCAAACTTGAACAAAACCTGTAGTATCCTCTATTGGAGAACAAGGTTTACAGAAGAGTTCTAAGTTTAAATCAAAGCATCGTTCGTTTTGGGAGATTCGCAGTTTTTACTGTAATCTGTTAACTCGCACGAAATATTGATTGTATTTGTATT
>MQRK01242253.1:109288-119803 GCA_001938485.1 Girardia tigrina | reverse complement strand
TTTAAATAATTAATAATCATTTTAATTATTATCCAATAAGTTTTGAGTAAATATTTTAATAAAATATTTATTTCCCCATTTGCTAAAAAAATAATAAGAATTAATTCATTAATCAATTTCGTTTATAATGCAAGTGTACGAAAGTTTTGACAAAGATTGTCTTAAGGACAATCAAAGTTGAACAATTTAAAAGAACAATTTAAATAAAAGTATTTTTTATTTAAACAATTTAAATAAAAATATAAAAAAGTCAAATTGGTGTTCTTAATAATTTTAATTAGAATTTCCCTTGTCAAATTGATTTTCTAAAAACTTATGTAAAAATTATTTGAACTTATTTTAACTATAAATATGAGTTTACGTTTTAAATATTCAAAAATTTTACGTTCACCAAAACCTCTGACAGTTCGATATAAGTATTAATTGTCTAATAGTCTTAAAATCAATGTTTAAATGATAACTTCAACTACGAAAAATCCTTGCTTATCCGGAAAGCCCCGTATTAAAGTTTTTCTGGATTAGAAAAGTGTCCTGGTACTATAAATCCAAAAGAAATCAAAATAGATACGTTTTCTTACACAATACATTCATGCATATATGTATACAATATTTAATAAAATACGCAATTAACAATTTTCACATATAGCAAAACTTAGTTTTAGTGCATAAACAAAAGTTCCTCTTGTGTAAAGAAATAGTTAATCTGTGACTGCTTCAATCGACTTAACCTTGTACTGGTAGTTCAGTCTTTCATCGAGTGCAGAATTCGTATTTGTATGGCAATACACTCAGATTGCTGCTTGCATGTTTCGCAGTAATTGATCACTTTCATATGAAGAACTCCTAAAGGCTACTAATTTTTTATTCCACATATACTTCATCTTTATTTTCGTGCATATCATTAACATCTTATACTATAGCTGCGTCGTCTATATGCTCATAGACTTCTACATTCTGAACAAATAATAATCAGTTTTTCACACATTCTTCAAAATAATACTTATTTTTACATGACAATCTTCTATAATTCTTACTCTAGCGTCAACATTACCATGCATTTGAGATTCATTTTGCTTGTGTTAACTTATTGTATCTTTTTCTATGTATTCTTCAAAGAAATCTGCTAAGGTTAACATCCATGTTTCAGAAATGATTCGCATTACTTGTAGGAACCTAGCAGGCAATGTAGTTTATCGATTCCTTTGTCGTGTACCAATATTTTCTCACTCAAAGAACACTATTCTTTCAAAACTTCAGAATTCGTTTAAACTGATAAGATAGGTTCTGGATCTATGAGATCTGGATTTGCGATTTCTTACTGTAGAAAATTGGAATTTTTGGCTGTTATGTTATTCTGTAAATTTATTATGTGTCATATTTAGGAAAATTCGAATAATAACACTCTTCATGTCTCACTAATTTGATAGGGATCGAAATATAAGTTGAGTTAGTCAAAAGAATCCAGAGTTTAATTTTCAAAAGAAAATGAGTTTTAAGTTTTGTTTATTTTTGGGTCTACTTTTTTCTTCTTTTTTATTAGGAATGAATATGTGTGATGTGAAGGAGAAATTCGATGTGATAAGACTAATCTGTGTCTTTTATACTTAATATTAAAAGATGGCATCTGTCAAATTCTATTTTCTATTCTATCAAACCGAGCAATTTAATGTACAATCAAAAGAAATTATGTACTCCAGTTACTTGTCTCCCTTACTTACCACAACTATCTTTAAGTTCAAGAGGATCTCTTGATCGCCTGTAGTGGTCAACTATCTGAAAAATGTTTTTGAATACTATTTTAAATTTTTCAACTAGGATTACCTTGTTTCCATGAGCTGGATGGTTAATGTAAATTAGAAGTGGTTAATTATAAATGGAAAGAAGATAAAACTATATTCTAAACCCAGTGCCTTGTGATTTTAAGCATCATGAATCTCCTTGGAACATATTTGTTTCGTGGTTGTCACGATGAGGAATTATTTATGCATTTTTACATATTTGTATTGTGATCATTTGAAAATAGTTTATTTATATTTTAGAAACACGGCCTTCCAATATAATTGTTATCATATAGTATATGTATGATTCGAGAAGTTTGGGCTGTGATTTTATTTTGGCTGTTGTTATTTTTAATAAATCTTTGGAGTTTTTTTAGTTTTTATTGATAATTTAATTTTTGGTAGCTTTTCTAAACGGTTAAACAAACTAGGAAAATATATCCAAATTTTATATACATATATATACTAAAATACCCTCAATGGTAATTTTATTATTTCATATTTTATGTGAGCAATATTTCCTAATGATGTTTATTATGTGTTATATTTGGTAGTTTTTTATTATAAACATATGTTTAACAGTGCCATTAAAGTCTTAATTTAAGATTTTAATGAGATTATGGACATCTTATAGTGAACTCATTCGTTTTAGAAAAATAGTAGAAAAAAAGCTTTAGAAAAATAGTAGATTCTTCAGAAAAAAATGCAAACATTAATGAACTTTATTATCCAAATTCCTCGAAATTGGCCCACGTATAAAGAACTTTAATCAGATATGTCAAAGTCGCGGCCCACTGGCCACATGTGGTAGCGTCTCATAATTTTTTCCAAGTTTTTCCAATGCATGGTAAAACTACTGTAGATGATATTTTCGATATACTTTTAATGGCTACAGAAAAGGATCTATCCATGAATAAATTTGTATCTTTGGTAAACGACTGGGTATTTCTATGACGGGAGTTACGTGTGATGTCGTTGGTAGACTAAAAGCGTATGTTGAAACGAAGCATAATAAATATATTCGACACTCATTGCATTATTCACTAGTAGATTCTACAGGGTTGACCAAAAGTAACGCCGGGTAATTTTTATATAAATTGCAATTGTTATATGTCCCTTCATTACCTCTATCGTAATTATTTTTTGTTTCCACGTGCGGTTCTTTAGATTTGTTCTTTTTAAATTTTTATTAAAAAGGCCGACTGTTTTTTAAGTTAAAGTGAAATTTTTTGTAAAAAAGTTTTAAATGGTTATTATTTGATAAAATAAGTTTTCAAAGTGACCTCCTTTGTTTGTGATTACATGTGAGATGCGATTTTCAAATTCTTTAATTACTTTTTTCCAATGTTTCGGCTCCATTCCATGATTTACTTTTGGATTGCTGCCTTTAATCCATCAACTGTAGTCGGAGGAGTATGGAAAATTCTATCCTTGAGATAGCCCCACAAAAAGAAATCTGGCGAATATGGTGACCAATCCATTCTTTTTCCAGTGAATCTTTCGCTATCTAGACCGATAAATCTTCCACCAAAGTGTTCGCGGATTAAATCGAATACATCAGCTGTCCTGTTGGGTCGTGCCCCATCTTGCATGAACCAATATCTATCAAGTTGGTTCAAACAATGAGCGATTGGGATGAAAAAGGTGACCAAAACTTCTTTGTACACAACAGTCTTGGTTGTTTCCGTGAAAAAAATATGGACCAATGTCTCCAGTTGATGACAATGCGCACCAAACAGTCGCGTGTTTTGGAAATGCAGGCTTGGCAATCATTAAATGTGGATTTTCGGTTCCCCAAAAGCGATAATTCTGCTTTTTTACGTATCCATTAAGGTAAAATTGCGCCTCGTCCGGAAACCAGATTCGATTTAGGTCCAATTTACTTTCTACCACCAAATTCAAGACCATGTTTGCAAATTTAAATCTTCTTTCTCCGTCCCTTGGTAGCAGTGTCCATACAACTTGAATTTTGTTCGGGAAAAAGTGCAATTTCGTCTTCAAAACTCGCCGTAGTGTTGCCCATGGTATACTGAGTTCAAGTGAGGCTTTAACTTGCGATGTTGATGGCTGCTCTTCGTAAAACTCGCGCACTTTTTCCACCATTTCATCATCTTGTGCCCTTGATCAATCAGTTTGTGCATCCTTGTTATCTTATAGCGATTCTGTTTCAAGAAACTTGCTTACCATTCGATGAACCTTAGTCTCATTTTATTGAACCTCGCATCGATGTTTTTTATTATAAATTCGTTCTGCTTTCCGTAATTTCTTTCATTTAAATACCGAATTTCCAATATTTCTAAACGTTGTTTAATCTTGTAACGTTTCATTCTTGTCGTAGTTTCCAAATTTCTTTAATTTTTGACTGGACTATATTAGCTACCACTGATTATAAAAATTTCACTATTTCAAACAAATTGAATTTAAAAAGAAATGAATTAATATGAATTTTAAACTAAATAAGTTGATTAAAGTTAAAGTTCATAAAAAATTAAGTTTTTATTAAATAAAAATAAAATTCTTATATAAATTGTAATCTGAAAGTTTTTAGAAATACTTATTTATAAGTTTTAAGAACCGCACGTGGAAACAAAAAATAATTAGCATAGAGGTAATGAGGGGACATAAAACAATTACAATCTATATAAAAATTACCCGGCGTTACTTTCGGCCAACCCTATATGTTCGAAAGTAATTATGATTTGTGTGAATTTTAGAAAGTTGTTAAGATTGTTAATTTTATTCACGCAGGCGGATCAAACCCTTGGGTATTTAAGAAAGGGCTGAATAGTGCGTAATTTTATTACGAAGATTTTACATATACAGAGAAGATATTTAGAACTGCAGGTAGAAATCGTACCTATTTTAGAAAGAAAAATATTTATTGGATACATGATTTAGCTTTCTTAGTATGCTTTACCGGGCATCTAAGTCAACTTAATATTTATCTCCAACGTCGAGAAACATGACCTTAACATCATTTTATGACCAATTTAATTCATTCAGACAAAAGATATAATAAATACAAATAAAAAAGATAATGTATTTAATTGTTCAAGTTTTAAAACTCATTAGCTTAAATATTTAGAATTAAAATTTGAAAAAGAAGAAACAACTAAAAATATTGAAAGATTTCAGAGACTGGTTTTCCAATTTCCAAAGAAGCTAGTGCAAAAACAATTTAAAATGAATCAAATGAGAAATAAAGGTATCCAAAAATTAAGATTTTTGAAAAATGACGGGCTTGTCCTATCGTTATTTCTTATTACTCGCATGTGTTTTGGTTTAAAGGTTGCCTCGACAGTTATAACTAAAATTATCAAAAAGTATTCTAATAACATAAAACGAAGCATAAATAAATATAATGGTAATTTTTTGTTTGTGAAATTTATTATGTCTGAAGAGGTTAAATCTCATTTATTTAAACACAAGTTATGGTTGTTGTGAACCACAGCAATATAATTATGTTTTTAGTTTATTGTTTATGAAAAATGTGATTGCTTTAATTTAAGTTTTAAAAAATATTCGTTAATAAAATATTTAAAATGTAATATAAAACTGTTTGTTTTAATATTTATAAAGTAAAAAACATGTCAGTGACATATAAAAATAATTCAAAACGACTTATGCATTCTTTTTTTTCATTTTTTCATGCGCTTTAACTTGTTTAGTTATCAAAGCAATATTTTGCGATAATTCAGTTTCTGATTTTTCTGTGAAAGTTTTAATTTTTTCCAGTTTACGAATATGAAAAACAAGCGTGGAATCAGTTATTCGAATAAAGACACGCTCGTCGATTTGCGCAGAAAATACATTCCGGATGGACTATAGACACCGCCGTTTCCGTCAAATGATTTCGGATGCAATGAGCCAGAACCAACTTAAATTCCGATACGGTAGCTTCGGACTGGCGACACGACGACCGAAGTTTCACACACGAAGCAATAATATCACAATGGTTTAAGAAAATGGAACTATTAAAATGTAAAAAATGATGTATGTATTCTCGGATTGAATAATTAATGGCATAAAATGGTTCGATTGGCCATGAGTAAATACAAAAGTAATGTTCCATTTATTGTGTTTTGACGAAAGGAAAACAAGCTAAAACTAAACGATATAATGAGATTAATTTACAATTATACGTGTTGCTAAAATACAGCAAAAATAAAAATATTAAAAAAACATTAATTAAAACAACAAAATAATACTATTTTACAAAATCAAACTCCAGTGAGACGAAGAGATGTATACTCTATTTATGGACTGTTGATTGATATCAATCCTGTTTTGAATGGCTGGAAATAGTATGCAATTATAAATAACTTCAAATGGATGGTTCATTGATACCTGACACTTGTATGAAATTCAGCAAATGCAACGGTTTGTAGATTGGAATCAGATACTTAAAAGCTGCGCAAGATTTGGTGTCATGCTTGTAAATTGGTGTTTGGGATATGCTTACCAGCTATGTTTACAACACCTGTCATTTGATTTACATGGCTGGATATTCCCAGAAAGGAAATCTCGTAAATTGAAATGCAAAGTCCATACAAAAAGTGATTTGTACTCAAAAACTAAAAATCATGTAAATCGATACTTGAAAGTTATTTAAAACAGAACATACGTTTAAAAATCTGCGTAAACTGAAATCATTAACACACAAAAATCTGTATTTTTTAGGATTTTGACAATAATAAACATGTTTATTATTTATTTATAATAATAAGCCACTTTCATTATTATGAAACTCATAATTCAACACCAAAATTTTTATTTTAAAACTTTCAAATGAAAAATATCAACTTTTACATTTTTTGATTTTCAACTCTGTTTTTTATTATTTAATTTTTGCAAAATTTTTAAATTAAAAACATTAAATTATTCAGCGAATGGAAAATTTTAACTAACTCCTTATATACATATTTATGATAACATACATATTTACGATAGGTTTATTATCCATTAAAAACACGTTCAGTTATAAATCTATATATTATTAAAACAAATTATATTTAATATCATAAATCTCCCCGTCTTTTGAAACCCGTCCAACGTTTCAACCATTCAATGCGTCTCACTTTCACATCATGTGGAAATTGGATTTCTACCTGATGTGACGAAATAAACCTGATGATATTGTATGGGCCTTCATATTGGAAATCATTCTTGTTCCTTTTGTTAGGATCTACCCTGACCAGTACCATCTCCCCTTCCTTGAAATGTCTTTCACCTCGGATCGAATTTTGATATGTTTTCATTTTCTCTGCTGTCATTCTGGAATTGATCCGGGCTTCTGCAATAATCTCATCTCTTGTTTTAGTATGACAACCAACTGCGGAATGGATGTTCACTTTCCGTTCGAAAACAATTTCAAAAGGCGAGAACTTTGTTGAATCTTGTGTGGTGGTATTTAAGCTAAACTCGATTCATGGTAATAATTCATACCAATTTTTTTCTATACTCTTCCCTTTTAATGAAGCGGCAATCATGTCTCTCACTGTTCGAATCACCCGTTCTACCAAACCGTTTGATTGGTGTTGGTAGGGCGAGCTGAATTCTTGTTTGATTTGTAACTGATCCAAACTGCTACTCATAAATGCGTTCTGAAATTGTCTTCCCCTGTCCGTCAGGTTACTTGACGGCTTCTCAAATCTGTAAATCCAATTGTGCAGAATGCATTTAAATACGGTATGCTCATCCTGTTTGGAAACGGCATGTAAACTCACCAATTTACTGAATCTATATATAATGACCACCAGATATCTTTTGTTGGACGCAACTTTATCCCTGTGTGCGATAAAAAAAACTTTATCAGCATACTTTTCTCCATTGTAGTTGTTTGTCACATCCCGAAATTGCCGCATGGAGTGGAATTGCGATCTACTATAATTGGATCTAGGAAATTGTTACTGATTTGGGGCAATAGAGTTTCTTTCGTTCTTGTTTGATCAATTTTCCTCTTTGTACATACGACACATTCGTTAATACATTTCTGTAAAGTTTCGTACACAGAGTGCCACTAGAAATTATCCTGCATGTATTTAAATATCTTTTTAATTCCAAGATGACATAGATCGAAATGTATATTTTTAATAAATTCACATAGGCATCCTTCAGGTACGATCGTCAACAGGTTGTTGTTTATCTCGACCATCAACAGTCAATTTGATATTACCAGCTCTTTTCTCAATTTCTACAGATAGCTTCCCTTAAAAACGCTTGAAAAAGGCATCAATCGCTTCTTTAAAACTAAATCAGAACGCAGCCTATCTTCGATCGTCTTGATTTAATCACCGTCTTCTTGTAAGGAATTCAAATATCTCACTCTAGACTTTTTCTCTTTAGCCTCACTATGTGTAGTTTCACATTGCGAGTAAAGAGCTTGTTTTATACTGGATAGTCCATCAGCATTGTTGTGATTTTCACCTTTCCTGTATTGCACTTTGAAATAGTATTCTGATAAGTTTGCCAGCTAGGCTTGGAATTGTGGGCTTATTGGTTTTTTCGTAGTGTTCATAAAAATTAAGGCCTTATGGTCCGTGCGAGCCAAAAATCTTTTCCCGTACAAGTATTGTTTAAAATGCAGGACATATTCATGCAGTGCCAAGAGTTCCTTTCTCGTTACACAGTAGCCTTTCTCGTGTGCGGTTAGATGTCTGGAGCCATAAGCTATAACTGTCTCTTCTCCGTTCTCCATCAATTGGCTCAACACTGCACCAATTGCACTAAAACTAGCGTCGGTGTCCAAAATGAAAACACGATCTAATCTACGATAGCCCAGAACCAGAGCATTGCAAAGAGCCAGTTTTAATTTCCTGAAACTTTATCGGCATACTTTTCTCCATTGTAGTTGTTTGTCACATCCCGTAGAGAATACCCCACTTAATCTAACTTCAGAATCTGACAAAATTGGTTCTTCAATCTTCCGCCAATAATCTTCGCTCATAACGGTAACCGAAGCTCCAGAATCCCATAACATCTCCAGTTGAATTTCACATATCTCCATCATACTCCACAGTCTACCATCATTTGTCCTTCGCATCATTTCAAGTTCTTTCACATTTCGATTCCCATTCCCGGTTTCTATTCCAATCCCATTGACGAAATGTAAGCAATGGGATTGTTCAGGTTTTTTCCCATCCCAACTTCGTGTGAAATTATTTCATCATCGGACTGGTTGGCTTCGTTCTGTTCGTCGTAAACGCACAATATCGATTTGGGTTTCTCAAAATTCGCGTTTCGTAACAGATTACATGCCTTGAAACAGTGACCCGGTTTTCCACATATTAAACATTTGTCCTTAAGGGACATTGAAATCTTCTGTGATCGTTTTCACCACAATAAAAACACTGCCCGGTTGCAACCGTTCATCGTGCGGCGGGCGCATGCTACGGCATTTATTATAAAGCCTTCGAGCGACTTGCAGCAGCGATACCGAAGGTTGTTGTTTCAGAGATGTCTGACGATATTCCGAATCAATTGGTTTGGTTTGATTAGACTTTTTGAAATAATCGGCATTTTCAAATCCATTTCTTTCATCACATCATCTTGGAGGACTCCAATGGTTGTGTTGGGGTTGTATCTTCGGAAAAGATTTCACAGCTTGTGTATAATTTTGTGGTTTTTTGTTCTGATTGATGTATCTTCTATTTTCAATTCCATTGACTTCGATTTTCGCCTTGTCAACGGACGTTTCCCGATTTTCATAAACCTTTGTAAGCATTCTCATGTCTTCCCTTTTGATGTTGGCTTTAAAGCCAACGAGTCCCTCAGTCCGTACTTCTTACCCGTTTCGTTAAAAATTCGTTCAATATTTCATCACGACTCAGCTCCGAGTCAAAAACATTGTTAAGCAATTTCCCTACTCGAATTTCAAAAGTCGCGAATTTTTCTTTCTCATCTTGTTTAACATTTACCAGCTCCACAAAACTATCCAGATTGGACTTCTTCACCGTGAATGTTTCACGGAACCAATCTCGTACTTCGTCCTGAGTTAAGGCATCTGTTTTGTGGTCTTTCCATAATTTACCGGCTTCTTCTGAAAGTAATAAATCAAAAGCATTTACCAATGGCAAATCATTCAAGGACAGCCATTCTTCAATATCCTTCAGCCATCTTTCAGCTTCTTGTGAGTCTCTTCCATCGAACTTTCTCACATTAAAACTCAGCAATTCCTGAGCTTTCTTTGGAAGCGCCGCTAACAATATATTGCGCTGCTGGCTACGCGTTATACCGTTAATATTTTCGGTGTGGTCACCAGTTACGATAGGTTTATTATCCATTAAAAACACGTTCAGTTATAAATCTATATATATATATTATTAAAACAAATTAAATTTAATATCATAACTATAGTTCCTCTACCGGTAAAAACCTTTACCGTTTACCGGTAAATTGCGCATTTTTTACATTACCGTTTACCGGCGAAAATATTTACCACTTTACCGGTAATACGGTTATTGTGCAAAATAAAAAAACTAACAATAACATAAAATGTGTAAACCAAAATACCCCGACGATGTGCAAGTGTGTGCTGCTAGCCTACTGTTTTTTATTTAAAATAAATAACTACCGAAAGTCTCGCTATTTTGTTTTTTTTATGACAGTAAAATTTCTTACTTTTTCTATTTTTTGTCAATTACAATTTTCAATTGTTCTGTCTTGTCTGGTTTGTGGTGTGATGGTGATTAAAAAAATTAATATTGGTTTTTAAATACATAATTCATAATACATACAT
>MQRK01242253.1:69027-90503 GCA_001938485.1 Girardia tigrina | reverse complement strand
AAATGTCTAGATTCTAATAAAACACTCACTACAGTGAATAATCAATAAAATCTATTCTTAGTAACTACGTCAGCGTTAGTGAAGCAGTGAGTGACTTGGGCTTTTATAAGATAAAATTAAAACCAACATAATTTTATAGTCATATTTTTACAAAATTAACCACAATGATTTTTTTATTATTTTAGAATAAGTTTAATGTTATTTCTTTTTTCGTGAAACATTACTAAAGATTTTAATGTTTTTTATTATCAATATTTCAGTTTAAAAGTATTTTTTACATACAATTATTTTAAATACCATACAAATTTTATATACGATTTAAATACAACAAAATAATTTACAATATTCAAATTTTTATTATTATTACGATACATTAATGATAAAAGTCTTAATATTTATTTCTATTTACGAAAACTGTTTATTTATTAAATCTTTAATTTGCAGAATTTCAAACAGACTTTAAAATTTAAAATTATCTGTTTTTTATTTTTTAGAATAACTTTTAAAATTAGTACACATAATTATCCTTGTCTTTATATATTTCTTTTAAATCAATTATTTAAAAATCCATTATTTCTGAATTAATTTCATTTTAAGTTTTTACTCTATAATTCTTTACTCTATAAATTCTTTATAAAAATTAATTGCTTCAAAAATTTTGAAATTGAGCCAGACCTTCACATCCGATTTAGGATCGTCCGGCTGTTGTCGACCGGAGTGTCTTTTCGGACATATTTTGGGCGTTGTCGGCCGGTTGTCGGAACGCCGGAGTCTGTGAACCGACTCTCGAGTGTCGGTTGCGGTTGGTTTTTCTGACACCAATTTATTAAATATGAGAAGAATAAAATGGGAGATTCGATCTGAACTGTTCCGGTTGGAATAATAACCGATATAAATGTCGATTTGACGGGTCACCGGGTCGACCGTTCTGCTCGTTGAGCGTCCGCGGCAATCTCGATCGGTGCGGACCACGTACCGTCATCACTCAATATCGATTTTTTATCGATAACCTCCGACGACTTTGCGCAGAATTTCGGCGGTGACAATCGCGATTTATTCACACAATTGGAATTGTCAATTGTAATCACCATTTTAGAATTTTATTTAATTTAATTTGAGACAAAAACGATTTTTAAAAAATCGAGACGTTTCGGCATTTTAAAATTTTATTAAATTACATCACTAAAACAAAATCATTTGTGCATTGTTTTTTTTTACATTATGAAATAATTTTTTAGAGTAAAAATCAAACTTTCTTCCCGAAAGAAAAGAATTTTTTACACGAACAGATAAACATTTTCACAGCAAGTATTTTTTGTAATGTCTGTGGTGTAAAATTTTGTGGTACACAACAATAACGGTACACCTTCTATCATCTGCCGTCTTAATTGTTCTACCATTACAAACCTTATCTTCCTTTCAGCCTGACCTACTCTACAAATTAAGTCAACTTCTCCTACAACATTCATTTGTGCCTCGTTATCTACTGTCAATCTCTGATTATTACTATATCTCGTAGAATTCTTAAAATTTCTTGCCAATTTCCCAGTTATCACGTTCATAGCCGCTCCGATGTCAAGTAAATATTTTTATCATAACAAAACGGCAAATAACGATATTTCTCCAAATTCGGCATTTTATGCAACTGACAACCACAATAATTCGCTTGAATAATACTGAACAAACAAATTCGTCTAATTCTTTTTAAAATCGTAATACGTAAAATTACTTCGATTCGATTCGCACTTTTTTAACTAACTCAAATGCGATTTTGTCATTGTTTTAAAATCTACTTGTGAAAACGAATCGACGATAAAACTTTCCCAAAAATGCGGATACATATTCGGGTCGTGGATCATCACCAACACTCCACTCGGTTTATTAATATCGTTAAAGAGATCGATTCACAGATTTTCTGGATCATTTATCGCTTTGTAAATTACCAATTTAAAAGACCAGTTATATATTTTTTTATCTTTGTTAAATTGTCAATTTAATAATTTTAAAACACAAATGTAAAAGGCTTTTTAAGGTAAGAACAGATTTATTTTTCAATTTCACGAAACCGACACTTCACAAATTGTATTTATTAATTGCTACTGTGCGAGGTGGTTGCAACATCAATATCTGAATTCATTTTTTAACACCAAAATTTATTATTATAACAACAATTCACATATTTAAAACAAATTTTTCTGTTAATTTAATTATTTCGCCACAAATTAATCTATTAAATTCTTTTCGATTCAATTTTTAAAATCTTGCAAATTTATTAAATACATTTCACAATAAAACCAAAAATTTATTTAAATTGCTTAATACTTCTATTAAAATATGTAAATTGTTATGACAATAAAAATATTTTTAATTATAAATAAATATTTAATGGTTTTCTTATCATTTTTAATTTTAAGATATGTAATAGATACATTAAAAAGATATTTTTTATTTTTAAATAGATATTTAATTTTTTTATGATTTTCTTTTATTATATCATTTTTAATTTTTTTCAAAAATATTTATAAAACACATTAAAACATATTTTATTCTTAAATACGTATTTTATTTTTTTAATTTTAAAATATTGAATAAGCATATTAACATTAAAATATTTTACCTTTTAAAAAAATAATAAATTATTCTGGCGAGATGAAAATTTAAATTAACCCCTCATAGTGACAAAAATTTTTTTTACAAATAAAAACCTTTAAACACAAACACCAATCAAATTCTCACAATCAAACAAAGCCATACACACATACACTCAATTATATTCAATCATATATACAAACATACATATCACATTTTAACACACACGCTATTGATCAACCTTTTCTTTACAGACAACACACATACTCGATTTTCCTCACTCATATTGATTTTACCCATTTATTCAAGCGACCGATTTTGATAAGGATCCTTTGAAATTTGTTCGAGAAATTTGTTATAATCGACTGAATTAATTTCGAAACGATTATGTCGTCGGAAGTAGTTTTCGTGAATATCGTTGAGCGACAATTTGAATTTTATAACCAATCAACTCACCTATACACCATCACGAAACCATATGAAAGTGATGGTTTTTTAAAGTTATTTAATTTTAAAAATTATTAATGTTGTTTAATTTAATTTATTTAATTATTTATTTTAATTTACTTACTGATTTAACTTTATTTTATTTTATTATTTAAATTTTATTTTATGATGTTATTTATTTACTTAATTTATTTTAAATGGCAAATATTTATTTATTTAATTTATTTTTTAAAATTAAAAAACAGGCAAAATGTTTGGTCAATAGAATCAATTTCCGCTCCAAGAATGTATAAATCAAAATTTGTTTTAATACACAAGTAAATTTTATTTGCAGTAATTTGTTCTCAACCTAAAACATGATGTACTATATTGTTTTAATAATTATGCTCATTTGTCTAAGCACCTGTAAAAAGATCAACTTTTACTTTGATATCAATTCTCCAACTTTAATTACTATTTCTGTGTATTCTTACGGTATAGTAAATTTTGAGAAACAAAAGAAATCAGTTCTGAATGTACGACTTAACCAAACAGATAAAGCAGTAACATGGTCATCTATAAATTATGGAGAAGATTTGAAACCTAAAGGATCTTTAAATGAATTTGTGAGCCAATCCAGTTATCAACACCCGCTCAAAGGGATTGTAAAACACCACATAGTTTTCAATTGTTGTCTTCTTAGAGAGCCGCATTTTTATCACCTTAAAGGGATTGATTCAATTTATAGTCATTATATTCGTCCTCTGACTTATGTTATGATGGAGATTTTATCATCTTTCGCGTATTTACAGTACAGTATGCTGCAACCGTCTGCTAAGCAGCGAAACGTTGTGATTGAAACCTGTTGCAGAAATGGAATGCAGGGAAGCAAAACATATGAACGTTTTACAACGGCATGGGGGAAAATATAATCGGACTTCGACAAGTTCAAAGAATAATGAAAGAGTTTGAAGATGGCACGAGAATATCATTTGATCGCATTGAAGGAAGTGGTCGTCCAAAAACCGAGAAAAGACTGCAATTAGTTGAGGAAGTGAAGACTGAATGATTAGCTGACTCTCGAATGTCTATTAGAGATTTATCTACCAAATTTGATGCGTCAAGACAGATGATTATGGACATCATCCACAACGATCTTGGATTTCGCAGTATTCATCGCAAGTGCATTCCACACAATCTGACTGATGCGCACAAAGAACGTAGAGTGAATTCCTGCCAGAAAATTGTAGAGGCGATGGAAAAAAGAAACATGCAGAGAAACCTCGTCTTTACTGATGAAAAGCAATTTTATTCGCGTGGATTTGGGAACGCAGCTTCCAGGAAAGCTTGAATTCCCTTGGATGGTGATGTTCCTCAAAGATGAAGTTGATGGTTCTTTGGGCTGCCAACTTCGACGGTCTTCATTTTTTCCGCGTAATGTCTTACAATACCAGGGTGACGTCACTGGTGTACATAGCATTCCTACAGGACACCTTCAATTCCTATAACACCCACCAACTGCGACAGACAAGAAAAGCCGTCCAATTGGAAAATGCGACGCTGTCCATGTATCCAGGGCAACTACCACCTTCCTGGAGACGAAACATTGTCATCGTCTTGACCAACCCCCATACTCTCCTGACATTAACATTTGCGACCGCTTCATATTCCCTCTCCTGTAAATGCGTCGTACAAATATCGTCTTCGTTGATTCTCATTCCTTGGAAACCTTCCTGGAAGATTCCAAGGAGAATATGAGTAGTGAGATCATGAGACATGAGTTTGATAAACTGAAACACCACTGCCATCTGATAATTCAGCATCATGGTATTTTTTTGTAATTATATTTTTGAATGTCATTAGTACAAAGTTATTTCTCTATTATCTGGATTTGTGAAAACGACATTTTTTAAAGGACAAACTGTAATACTATCCTTTTCTTGTCTTTTGGAACGAATTTTTCAAAATTTATAGAGTTCATGAAGACAGAAGTAAAGAGCAAATATTTGAACTTTCACTGTTTATTTTTATCATAAATGATAAAATAGGTAAGAAATCAAAACATACGGTACGTTGTAAAGGAAAATCTTTTATTGTCATAAATAACCATTTGGATATTTTAGGTGTATTTTTTTCAAACCGTTCTTGCGTAGAAGCAATGATTTGCCTATTTTTATCTAATTTTCAGGAAAAAGGTAATTTGATTTTACGAGTTTGTGTTGAATTAAGAAATTAGGAGCATGTTTAAAAAGATCCTCTTTATGATTACAAACTTTGTTGTTGTTCGAAAGCTTATCTTATTAATATATAAATTGTATTTGATATTAACATTTTTATACATTGAAGTTATTTAATTGTATTTAATTATTAATTTAGTATAGTTTGATTTATTAAATTTTTCATGTACGTTGTTTCAACTGATTCTATTTTTAATTTTAAATCAATTACACTTTAATATTTCTATTCAAATTGATCTCCAAATCCATTTGCCAATGAAATTAAAAATTTTCTTCATAAAAATTGTATAGAAAAGTAATTATATTTAGTTTCTTATATCTTGCATAAATAATTGTCTTGAACAACTGCATTTAAATATTTTGTATTGAATGTGTTAATTATTGATAACTAGAAATTTATTTGATCATTGTTTTACTTTAACATTGAATCTAAGTCAACATATCTAATTTGAGTGAATTATTCCTAAATTTAAATTGAGTTAATTAAATTTGGACTGTTCAGATACATAAATTATGATGATTGTAAAAATTAATTTTTTTGTCCTTTTATCATTGTGATACTTTAGTACATATTTGAGGATGTAGGATAATCAGTAACATTATGTTTCCTACTGGACGCACAATGCATCATGTAAGTTTCCAGAAAGGTCAATCTAAAATGTAGTTTATAAATACCTTAGGAGATTTAAAAATTGGTTTCTTTCTCACTTGATTTTACTATCTTGTTTATTTTTATCATTATTTTCTTCATATAGCTCATAATTATAAAGCGTTCATTTTATACTCAAAAAAGGTTCAAATTAGAGAATCTTCTACGTTTGTCAATTATATAAGATATTAACCCTAGTTTAAATGAAACTGGAGGATGTAGTAAGGTACACATTTGATAAAAGTGATGCATGCTACAAAAGTTAATTATCCTTTTTAAAGAATACTACTAGTACTGTGAAAACAATTCATTTTTCTCCGGTATTATAACTATTCTTTTATAATAATATTTTGAATTCAATGTTTCCGATGTGATATGATTTCAGATTTTAGAACATCTGTGTACCAATACTCTCTGTTGATATTTTCTATGATATTCGATGTGATATACTGAAGAACATGTGTCAAAATCCAGGATCTCTATGTAAAATACTAATAATAAAAACATAATATTGTAATGATTTTACTTTATATGTCGTCATTCATTCAACAAAATCAATACCTTAAATAAATAAATGTTTGGATTAAAAATATATTATTTGTATATATATATATAAGATAAAATTGTTTTAAATAACACATTTTTGTTTACTAAATCTGATGAAAAGGCTTTCGGCTCAATTTCTTCAGATAGCTTGTTCCATATTTTAACCTGAGATTCCTAAATTAATATTTAATTAAAGATTTTCAATGTTCTCATTATATATCGCAAACCTAATTTCTTTAGAAACTTGGAAAGTGGGAACCAAACATAAGGCTTCGTTAGAGATTGTGTTTCTTTTTGGTACAGACAATCCCGTGTTTACGTACAATCGTTTGTCATTTTCTGAATAATAGAATAAAACAATGTGAATTTTCTCAGAATATTTTAATGTTTTGCTTTAATTTTTTGCAAATACATTTGTGAGAAATATTTTTAGTATTAATCCAAACACTTATTTTTCTGTTCTTTCAATTTTTACAATTTCACCTTTTTTACTTTTAATTTATTAGATGTTTTTTGATGCAAAGTGAGTCAATTATAAACAACAGCGGCGGCGGCTCCCAAATTATTTCAAGACGATCAATTTCTCATTTGTTTGTCGAATACATTGAAATTTAGAGCAAAGATATTTTGAAACATTTTTTTGAAATATAATTAAGACTAAAAATCGATTTTTCGTTCTAAAAGGAAAACTAACTTTCTTACAATTTTTATTAATTTTCCTATAAAATATATGCCAATTAATTCATAAAACAATTCGAGAAGTGGGAATTCCAAAAACCGATAACAAATTTTAATAAAATAATTAAAAAAAACTTTTTTGTGATTAATTTCAGTGAATTATCCGTTGCTACATCAAGCCAAAATGAACAATGAATAGACACACATTAAGCAGGCGGTTACGATATCATTTCTTAAATTAATTGATCATAAAAAATTGAATTTATAAATACTAACATAATCTTATAAAATTCACAATACGTTTACTATTAAATTTGCAACTGTCCTTTGAGTTTATGTTTTAATCTTGTTTATCAATTGTTTGTGATGAGTGTAGTGTCACATATCCATTGGAGAAACTTTCATCATCTCTGTAAGCAGTTTCAGGAACAATGACGACTGAGTAATGATAGCAATATTGATCTAGACGTACAAAAGAAGTTTGTGGATCGGAAGTGAAAATACTGAGTATTAATTTTAAAAATCATTGTTAGATATCTTTGATTAAATCATTTAATCCATATCTTAATGCCCGAACAAGATTTTCTGTCACTTTGTTAAGATTATTTATAATTTATTACACAATCTAAATTTTTATATATAACACATCTTAATTATCTCTAAATATTGATTGAAGATGGCGATGAATATTCCACCGAAACATTTATTGAAAAATTAAAAAATAATAATAAATTTTAATATAGCTAATGTATTTTTTTCTATTTTTTATTATAAACCGGCTGCTATTGTCTTATTCCTAATAATTAATAATTTTTATTATTAAAAAACCTTGCCTTTATAATATTTATAAGTCCTGCAGACTTTCCAATTTAATATTCGACAACATAATGACATTGTTCGAGATTTATACTAAGACACTAACTATTTACTCGAACACAATTCTTTAAAATAATTTGATGATTAAAAATACAAGTTTTCAAAACAGTGAAAAAAAAACTGATGTCAATATTTCAGTGTTAAATATGCAACAATTATTCTCAAAAAATAGGAAGACAGTTTGACTACACGATATATTAATGTTTCAAATATCTCTCCTAATCATTCTTAAAATTATTTAAGTATTTTAACCCTTTGAACCCTAAGACTTTCATTGTATTAGTACCATATCCCTGAGTAATTTTTGATCAAAAAATAAAAAAGCGACACCATCGAACTGAGTTCATGTTCGAGCAAGTTCTTGGTTATAACGATAGATATGGAGGCCGATAAATCGGCCATTATGGTATATGTCTCGCCAAATCTGGCTAGGTTTAGGGTTCTAGGCCTTTAGGGTTCAAAGGGTTAAATTTGGTTATTTCCACCTCAGATCAACTAATTCATTTGCCAAGTAATACAATAGCCATAGATCAATCGGATATGTTCCCATTCTTATATAAACAGATATAACACACGCATGTCTTTCCAATGAATCTATAGTAAATGAGATCAAGTAAATGTCACCTTTATAAGTGAATAAAATTATTCAATATTTCAAGAGACATTTGATTGAAATAAAATTTGATAGATTGAAGAAAGAATAGGGAATAATTATTGAATTGAGAAGAGATTTGTCAAATTAAAATTTTACTATGACAATACGAAAGCCCTATTTTAAATATCTGGAAGATTGTTATCAAGTGACTACTCTCTTAATACAAATTGTTCAGTCATTTAAAAAACAATTTCATCAGAGTTCTAAATTTACATGGAAATAAAAGAGAAATAATTAAAGATATGTTCCATAAAAATTCATCATTGACATCATTGGTTACAGTACAGCTATGAAGAAAGTGCATCAATTGTATAACAAAAATGATTATAAAAAGTCATAGAGAACAAAATAAATAATTGATCATGTTTTATTTAAATGTTAAAAATAAAAAAAAATTGTTTTTTTTAGGATAAAGCATTAATAAATAAAAAAATAATTAAATAATGAATAAGTATAGAATATGTTACATGAATTATTTTAAAATAAAAGTTGGTTTAACATGTTTTATTGATAACTGTTAGTCGTACAAAATATAATCGGCAATTTATAAATTAAATAACGGAGGTTTTAGGAATATTTATTAAAAGATTCAGAATTTAAACACTCATGAATATCAATTTAATCAATTTAAAAATCATTTCAAAGACATTATTTATACTTGAAAAATATTATATCAATTAAGTCTTGTTTGTAAAATTACAAAGAAGTTTTGGGATTTAAAAATCTATATAGTTTTTTAGAACAAGTGTGAAATTTAGTTGATGATGTCTTATTTGATCGATACTTACAATTAATTTTTAATAATTTAATTAAAAAAACTTTCACCAGAAAATGTTTAGAAATTCTAGGAATTTCCTCGATCCAATGAGGACGATAAAGCTTTAAAGTTTTTGACTGATAGACACCTTAAAAATTAAGTCATACTTCATGATACTTCAAAACTTTTTTTTCACTTTTCAAAACCAAGAAAACATTTATATTTCCTATATAATAACCCCATTCGAGAAACTAAAATTTATTGTATCTTTTGGAATATAACTTTCGGTGAAACACCCTATGCAAAAACCGATGCTAGCAGAGATAAATTAACTGAACTATTCGAAATCGTTTCTTGAGATACCTTATGGAGTTTATTAAGGGATAGTTTTCCATTCCAATCAATCAATATCAAAACGGTATCAGGATGTTTCATCACCGGATGATTCATCACATTTTTATTTTATAGTGAATGATTCACCCCCGGACGGTTTATTACACTTTAAATAAAACTTTATAAATTAAAGCTTTCAATCATTGCTCTTATACAATCATCCATCAATTTGGACTTTTCTTCAGGCAATAATTAAAGAAACGGCTACGCAGACTGGAAGTTTTTTATAAGCCGAAACAGAAATTCAAAGAAGGCCGAAGAAAAAATCTGTACTACTTAAAGAGCAGATCAGGCGTGCAGTTGAAAGTTGCGCGAGATCAAGTCGTTTGACGTTTTTAAATGCAATCTCTCATTTGTCATACTGTTAATAAACATTGTAATTTTTATATTGTTGTAATATAATTTATTTTATCTTAATTCATTAGCAATAATTTTAATTCAATCTTGGCCAATCAATGATAATAGGTGTCTTTAAAAAAGTTTGTTGTGAAAGTTATTGAATTTAGTACGAATTATCCTTAAAATAATTGTTTTTATTAATTTCAATATTTAAGCAGGTGTGATGAATCGTCCGCGAGAAAAATAAAAATGTTATGAATCGTCCGGTGGGGGAAAGTCCTAGAATCATCAAAACAAATCTCTTCCACTTTGTTCAGAGTACTGAATAAATTGTCTGAATATGGTAGAAACACTAACGAAAAATTATGTAAAAATTATACCAAATTCTAGTTTCATGAATGGCACTATTAATTATGATATTAAAAATCATCCATGGTCTTTTAAATTCCTTATACGACTGTAGTGACGCAGAATACTTTTTAATCTCAAGATTGGCAAATACAATATTAGATATAATAGATAGTTTAGTAGGATATGTTTAGTAGTAAGGTCACTCAATCCCGATAAGTTATAGAATATTAATGTAAGAAATGAGCAAAAATAAAAGACATCATTTCATAATCGACAAAATATACAAAAATAAACTGGAATAGTCCGAATAAAATTAAAAATAGTTATAAATAGAAACATGACAAATAGTAAACTAAGTAGTTATTAAATATACATAAAATGTAAAATGACACGCTTCAAAAATATTTTAATGAATTTTGATGGATTCCGTCATCTGCAGACAAAACAAACAATTATATATCATAAAAATACTTCCAATAAAGTTGAAGGAGTTTTTACATTGATTTTAGGATAAGAAGATTAATTATCAATGTTTAACACATTACCCTCTCCAAGTAATTATCAAACAATGAACACCGAATTTTAAAATAAATCATTAACTCTACTATTTAATCAGTTCTCAGTGTTCAGCAATATTACTGTCACCTTATTGTCGATAATCTTCGCGACTTCCTGTACAGAGACGATGACAAGGTCTTTTCGACGTATCACATTCCCAATATTTATACTGATAAACTAAATCACAACATAATCCAGTCAGGGATAGATCTATTGCTGAAAAACCTCCCTGAATTATATTCAGATTACGATTATCAGTAAAAATGTTATTCGTGTGCTGTGATATTAATTGGACTTCGTAATCTTTGCCAAGAAATCCAGGACATAATAGAAATGAAAGTGATAATAATATGGATGCAGGATGTTTGGAATATTGCTCAACACAGAAAGAACTGCTTAAATAGTAAAGTTGATTTAAGTATTTAAAAAGTGTGTTCGCAGTTTAGTAATTCCAGGAAATGGTTTGTGTTTGGAGTATTGGTGATCGAATCTAATGATCCAAAAATCAATGCACAAAACCATCTTCTTCAATTTCTTTAAAAATATTTTTGTTTAAAAATTACACAATAATTATTTACTATATATTATTTGTTTTGTCTAAAGATTATGGTTAATCCATTATGGTTGAAATCCATTAAAAATATTTTTATCAACTTTTTTAAAATTTAAAAAATAACTTAAAATCAATGTTAAAATAATTAAAGGACATAAAAAGCAAAAATATATATTTGTTAATTTTTATTTAGAAAATACGTTTTTAAATAGGTTATTGCATTTAATGACTCATCTGAAAGTTAATTGTTTAATTTTGGAAAAATATTCCTTTTATATGGAGTATCTAAATGTTCCGTCATAAATATAAAATTATTCTTTAGTACTTTATAATTATCGGATTTTGTAGAGATTGAATCTTTTTTGACTCGAATTTTGAGCAACCAGAAAAAAATATATCTCCGACTATATACCCCAAAAAATCGTTATTTGTTGTTCTAGTCTATATAATAGTATTTTCGTAAAGATAAAAAAGAATCTGGAAAGAACTGAGGAAAATGATTAATGGAAAATTGATTATTTTCGAATTATGATTCTTTTCATTAGATATTTATGAATTTCCAAAAAGAATCAAAATATATTTGAAAATTTGATCAAATAAACTGCCTTATTTTGTAGACACCATAAACTCTTTGACAGAACTGGCAATTTTATTGTCATTTACAATTTTCCAAAAACGAAAATCGCAATCACATTTTCCTTTGGTACATTGGTAGTTTAAGTGTATACGAATAACTCAATTTTGAAACCAAAAATCAGTAAAAAAATTGCGTTTTAGAGTTCGTAAAAAACGGTAATATTTCAATCTATAAATAATTTTCAAGTATAAAAAATGATTTTAAAATGTTGTGTCATTTTTTAGTGATAAACTAATAATAGTATATTATATCAAAAGTTCCTAAAAATTTCTCAGCTGCAGATCCCTCTACTGAAATCTTTAGACTGTCGATCTTGTCATTTTCTCAAATTAATAAATTTGTACAGTACTCAATATTAAATCTAGATTCCTTTAAGGATATTTTTCACAAAATATCTAATTTTCATTGTTTTCAAATAATTAAGGATTGAAACAAATAAAACATTTATCGGATTATGTAACATTTAATATCAAAATCGGTGTTTATGAAAAAAATATCAAAATTTCTATAGGAGTCTTTGATGTTTTGAAGTAACAAACCCCTAGAGGTAGTAAGGCATTTATTTTTGCTGTTGAAACTATCGACAATTTTAGGAACTTTTGACACAAATAAATATCCACATTAATAATATGAAATATATATCAATAGATTTATGAGTGAATAACTTTATAAAAATATTCATAAAATAATTTGTAATCTTATTGAAAAAAATTCAATTAAATAATTTAAAATAATAATTTAAAAATAAAATATATTTTGAAATCGAGTTTTAGTAAATATTAATCAATACTTTTAGCTATTTTCATATTGTAAGGCACATGTTTCATTTCTTTTTCTAAAGACATTGTAACTGAGCACCTGCCTAGTCGCCGATGGATTGGGAACCGCCGCCATTGCATCAAAGATAATATTTCTCATCGGAAATAATTCAAACAACAAAACAACATGCACATTTGTTTCTCATGGAGCACACAATGTATATTATCATTAGCAAAAATACAACAAAGATAACTCGAGAAAATCTATTGATTACATAGAAAAAAAGCTGTAAAAACATATAGAGAAACAACAAAATTTATTTTGTAAAAATGCAAATACAACACTATTAAAAACGATTATCATTACCATTGACCGGTCGCGCGAGCGGCTCAAGTGGCGGTTTGTCAAAACTGATGCTGTTTCCTCTAAACCGAATACATCATTTATGCTAATTAACCATACGAAGTTCACCTTTGATTTTTTAGAGTCGTTATTTCGTTATTTAAAGTATTTTCTTTTTTTGTGGTCGATAATTTGATGATTCTCTCAACCACAGTGTGAATATTAGCGAAATTCCGAGAAACATATTTTCTTTTCAGTAAATCCATATTGGGACTTTTAAAAAATTCGTTTAGTAAGTTTTTCAGTTCAGTTTTCGTTACACATTTGACAGCCAAACGCAACCGATTGTCTTTTTCGAAGCACCGAGACATTCTGAAGTTTGTTTGCAATTTATCTTTAAATAAATGGCGACCGATTTTAAAATCAGCAGAAGGTTTCATGAAGAATCCATTTTTCTGGTTTTTAAATTCTTCGTATAAAAGAGGATTGTTCTGAAAGCATTTCTTTATTAATTAGAGTTTGACATCAAATGTGATTTAAATTTCCTTTAAACGTTTTATTATATATTTTAACTATTATGTGGGCTAATAAATTATGGCCGTTTTATCTTTAAAATCGTGTTAACAATATAATGTTTTGGGAAAATAATTTATTTATTTTCAAAGAATTTTTTTGTCTACAAATAAACAAAAATGAGCATTTTCAACTCAATCTTCATTTTACGTTTTATCAAGATGCTACAATCACAGAATCTGCTCGATACATCCCTTCCTTTATAATAGGATAAATGATACCCTTCAGAAGCTTTGCTGCACTCTCCCGATTTGGTACCCTAAGATTTCTTTTCTCTCGAACACTTTAAAATGCTATGCACGGCATTTATAGTTCAATATTTTCGCAGAATTAATTACTTAGACAAAACCGTCCAGGCCTTGAGACTAGTTGAAAATTCTGAACAATTAGTCAAAAACAACAGTCTATATTACTGATAATTTTATTTTTTTGTAAAAATAAATCTATTATCATATAAAAAGTGACTATGAATCAATAACCAACTTAATTCCCGGCAGCAAAGTTTATATTATTTGATCACTTTAATACCTACATTTTAAAATTACTTGTGTAGATATATGATATAACTGATTTCTGACGTTTTGAGAAACAGAATGGTCTTTTAAGTACTTAAAAATGACATATAAAAGGAGATACATCTTTTTCTAAGAGAAATTATTACAAACTGCAAAATATAGATATACCATATTGCATAAAAAAAGAAATTGTTTTATTTCATTAAAAACTAATGAATCATTAATTGTTTTTCCTTATTTTCTTCAGAAACGTTTTCTACAAATGTTTTTTTTCTTTTAAATGATTAAATTCAGATTTTAAAATTAAATATTTTGAAAAAAATCAGAAATACACTATGTTTCATTTACAAGTCTAATGACAATCTTAATTTTTTAGGATATTAAGATGGTAAGAAATCGTTTAGTAAATTTTTATACAATACACATATATTAGGTCATCATGTATGAAAATTGTAGTCAGAGTTTATTGATAATTTACCAATACAAATATTTATTTCATCATCAAAGTATGCATACATATTATCGGCACATTTTTGCCATTTAAGCGACAGCTTGTTGAGGCCATTTGAATAAAAATTTGATGGGTGAGAATCTATAAATTCGCGGAAGGCCATTTTTACGGTATCATCGGAATTTAATTTTTTCTTATCAAAATGTTGTTCAAATTGAGTTAGAAATGGTAGTCAGTTGAGAATGGGTCTGGTGAACATGCAGGAGTTCCAACTCGAGTTCTTGTAGTTTTGTCACTGTTTTAAGTGCAGTATGTGATTTTCCATTGTTGTGGAACAAGATGAGAGTCGACCTGTTGACCAAACGAGGCTGTTTTTCTTTGAGTTTCCGCATCATATCTTCGAATTGGTTGCATTAGATATCTGCTAAGATCGACGAACAAGGTTTCAAGAAGTCATAATGGATTACACCTGCGGTAGATTAATAATCACTCACCATCATCTTCTTTTGATAAATTTTGTGTCTGGGATTATGTTTTGTTGCTTCATTCTTGTCTACCCAGCTTTCTGAACGTTTGTGATTATCGTATTGGATCTACTTTTCATCACAACTGACGATTCGATTCAAAAAGTGATCACATTTATAATGAGAAACCATCGTCAATCAAGCATAAAAATGCTTTTATTTCTGATTTTTATTAAACTCATGTGGAATCCACTTATCCAACTGTTTCGCTTTAAAAATTGGTGATGGATCAGACTCCACGACTCCCTTCAGTTCGTCGTTGTCTACCTAAGTTCCTGGGCGACCCCGAGACTTATAATTGAGGTTAAAGTTACCTTTAATGTATTTTCTGAACTAATTTGAAACTGTCTGCTACATTGAAGCATTGTATGCGAATACACTATTGATGTTTCGCATGCTTTCTGATGCTGACGTTCAACATGGGAACTTATACTTCATAGTTTGAATATCTGTCTTTTAAGAAATTGACCGTTATATTATTTTTTCAAATTAAACATTGGGATGAAAGAAATTTATTGTTTTATGTAAGCATACTTGCCTATTATTTATTTGTTTTAATGGAAATTTCCTATTGTAAAATGATTCTTTATGAATATATTTATAACATTAAGTTCTCTAGATCTGAAGATTTGCTTAAACCTGTCCAAGATTTTGTTTTAACGACAAATAAATACAAAACTATTTCTTTATGTATTGATTGTCATTAATATGATTTATGGATTTTTATGGTAACCATTATTACACATTTACAGGTATTAACTAAAATTTTTAACAAATTTTTACAGTTTGTCCTTTGCAGATGCGTGGGTTTTTTCAATGCCATAGTTAGCATGTGAAGGAGTACTTCATTCTATAAAGTCACCAAATTACAACATTTTTTTCATTAAACTTCTTGCAATAAAAAAATGATGCTTACTAGTTTGAACCGGCGTACTACTGAAGCCATTGGGCCGATGGAAAGAAAGCGATTGTGAAGAATGCTATTGAAGAAAATTAGTCTAAACGACTATATTATCATTAAGAATAGTATGCCACTGGAAATGAAATATGAGTCTACTCAAATAGTGCAAATTATGCCTAAGAGAATTTCAGGTAGTTCGATATTGCTATCAACAACTGTAGCAGTGTTTCGTCAAGAAAATCTGACAATAAATTCAATTGCAGCCATGCTAACATTGCTTAAACGTTGAGAAAGAAAACTGATATCTAGTAATGAAAAACGTTTTAGTAACACTTCGAACAGAGAAGTAGAAGAACAAACATCATTGAACCTCGCAGCAGTAAAATCTTGAAATTTCATGGACATTGATGATTATTGTTCGTTATTGATGACGATTCCTAAGATACATTATCGTATTATGATGAGAATTCAAATACTGGTTTGTACACTGCAGATATGAATCCAAGATACTAAGTAAAACCAGAATCCCCATTTGTTGAATACTTTATTGTGTCTTCAGATATGAAAGTGAATCAATTTTCTTGAGAACCCCAAAATCTATTATTTTGCCTGTTCACACCAGTCGTAGTGTGCTCCATCTCTAAAGCATATTTAGTTTGCAATATCATTCCTCTACTCTTTTTAAATATTAAATTTGGAAAATCAAATAGCCACATAATGTCTCTTTGTCGCTACTATTACATAAGTTGTATTTCATACTGATGCTAACAAAGTTCATCGTGCATTATTATGTGATGCCTTCTAAATTTCCATTTCCACCGATATTTTTATGAGACTGTTGATTGTAGTTCAGTAATTTATCACACGTTTTCCAATGTTTTCGGCGTCTTTACAACTTTTTCTTGTAAATTCCAGAATTTTTAAACATTAATTGTTATCTGAACATTGATGATCCTAAAAAATGAATTCTGCATCTTCCGGCTGTTGCTGATACTGAATCAATACATTGAATATACTCTTCTACGCTGAAAATTAGTTGTTCTGTTGAAATTTTCGGTATTTTCGAAAATCGTTAAAAAAGAAATACTGAAAAAATACTTTAATTAGACGAACATTTTTTTAAAAAAAATCAAGCTAGAAATGGGTCACACTGCATAACGCGTTTTAGTTTCACTTTTATCTTCAAATTTTTTTACTAAAAGAATGCATTTTAACATACAAGTTTCAATCATTTTTATTTCTTAACATGACCTTATTAAATTTTTACTATGAATTTTTGTCTAAAAAGAAATAAATCTGAAATCAGAATGCTTAAATTAAGTGATAATCTTCAACAAGCCTTGGTGTATTGAAAAGATGTATTTATATAATCATTAGGAATTTCTAATTTTATAATATATATCCCTCAAAACTTATTAAGAAAATTTCAATAAGAAAACATTTTTGCTACTTCCACAAGTATTGTCACAGTTGAATTGTCAGCAAATTTGAAATCTTTCATTTGAAAAATTCATATAAAGTATGTGAAGGACTCATGTGAAAAGTTAATCCTTTAAATTTTTGAATAAATAATTTTTTATAAATAATATTTGAAATAAGTAAATATTTAAAATCAAAATTTTTTCTAATAATGTAAAAAATATCGTAATTAATTTTAAAAAGTTATTTTCGAGAATAATCGAATTTTATTTGTAGTAAAAAAAACTTAAAATGAAATTAATTGGGAAATAATGGATTTTTAAATAATTGATTAAAAAAAATATATATAAATACAATGATAAAATAGGTTGTAATAATTTTAAAAGTTATTCTAAATAATTCTAAATATTGAAAAAAATAAAACATTAAAATCTTTATTAATTAGAAATGTTTCAAAAAAATCAGAAATAAAAAAAATAAATAAAAAAAAGAGAAATAACATTAAACTAATTGTAAAATAATAAAATATCATTATGATTAATTTAGTAAAAAATATGACTACAAAATTTTGTTGGTTTTTAATTTAAAAATAAGGATGTAAATTTTCAAATAAATAGAATTAAAAATTTTCAATTTTAATATAACTTATCAGTTACTTATATTTATAATTTCATATTTTTATATAAGAATCTGGTCATTAAGAAAACGATAGAAAGTTCCTCTACAAAAATTTTTATTACAACAAAAATTGTTTGAATAATTGTTAAATGTGTTATTAATAAATTTTTGGTGTTATGAATTCTAATATTGATCAAGAACCCAACAAAGTATATTTATAAATTGTTTCTATTGATGCTTCAAATAAAAATAAAGATAAATAAAAAAAATATAAATATAACATTAAATAATAAAAAAATTGACAAATAAAACATTTGAAATATTAAATATTAATATTTTATGGTGTTCTTTACTTAAGACAAGACTGTATTTAATCAATTTAAATAAAATTGAAATCAATAAATTTACATATCTATTACTAATAATTGATATTTAAACGAACACTTTAACTAAAAAAATACAAAAATAATAGAGGCCTACTTGGTCAATGTTGTCCATGGAGTCTAGTAAATCTGAATGAGTAGTTGCAATATGGTTGTGAAGCTGGGCAGCTTGACGGAAATGCTTATCGCAACCAATTTGGGGACATTGGTACAAATGGGTTGCAATGGATTTATGTAGCAAAAGACAAGCACTATTATTCGATTGAGGTGATGAAGAATTTTGAAATTCTTTACTTTGACGATCTAAGCAAACCAAAAGATCTGTCAATTTACTAATTTATTTCTAAATATTGTCTATTTCTATATACATAATTATCACCGGTTTGATTCCAATTTAAGAATCAAAAGATGAAAATATAATTCCAATAATTTTTTAAACCAAAATTCCTCATCATTAAAGCAACGTTTTTAGAGAATAATTAACAATAAAAACTTAGTTTATTGTAATCACAAATGCAATTACTGGCTTAAATGTGTCGTCTTACCTTCCGGTGTTTTTACTCCTTCGATGGAAATAATATATCATATACAACTTGTCATTTTCAAATTATTTTAAAAGAAAGTATTATTTTATTGTTGATATATAAGGTGATCAAAATATTTATACACCATTTAAATGATAATAAAACCATTTCATATAATTGATGAGAAATTTTATCATTCTGAATGAATACAGATTTCTTTAAATTATCTTAGACGTTAAGAACAACCACAAAAAGAATGGATTACAATAAGTATCCCTAAAAATAAATCCACCGGGATCAGGTCTTGAAACGCGAAGGGAATTCAATAAAACTTCTTGGTCTAATCACTGATTTGGAAGATTAATGTTAAGATAGAACCGCATATCTATTTGGAAATGTGTACGTTGAAAATAAAAGTGATCTGCGCAATACTGATCCCACAATCGGTAGGGATAAATAGGATTAAACGAAACTAATTTAGCATGGTCTACCTGAAACCCTTTCGTGAATATCAAGTGAACTTCTATCAACTTCAAGTTCATAAATAATTTGAGTTATGGTAATTATTTTCTATTTGATCTATTTCAAATTGTTTCCTAGTCTGTCCTTGGATTTCAGATACATTTTAGTATTTCTAGAATCTTTTTAAGAATATTTTTTTCATTACAGTCATATTTCAAAAACTGAAAATAGAAAGTATGTGTAAGAAGCCAGATTACAACGAATTGAACTTATTAAATTATTCAGAACGAAACATTGTTCATAAACACCTAGACAAATCGCTGTTTTTCTACGGTAGCATTGGAATAGTGTAGACATATATAGGGGCATCCCTTATTAATAACTTGTGAACCAGATTCACCAATGTTTTTGAAATTTTGAGAATGTATTAATGATTAAATGAGAAATGTGTTATGTCATATTATATTGTTCATCATATAAAGAAAACGAAACATAAACGAAACACGAGAGAATTATGAGAATATAATTCTACTATCCCTTCCTTATTAAAGGACTATTATACGTTATGTATGAATTGGTATGCCCTGAAAAACTAAATACAAAAAATTCAGAGATCAGTAACTTCATATATACGTTTATCGTAACAACTCCCAATTTACCCCCACACATTCAAAATTAATTATACATAATTATTATTATATCATTTTCTAATGATGAAAATTTGTTTAAATTCACTCACGAACGATTTTTATAAACAAAAATCGCAAATTACAGATAAAATGAGTTTTGTTAAATTTAAATCAACAGAACGCGGCAGTCAGAAATAATCATATTCTTTGAAAATATGTATTTTTGTTTCTTCAATACTAAACAAAACCTTATTGTAGTTCTGACATCCTTATAAAACAACTACTTGTCGAAGAGTAAACAAGAATCATCATCAAATTCAACGAGAGAAAATAAACAAATTGCTTCAATAAATATATTTATTAACAAAACGGAGATATGTGAGAGAAAACGGAATTCTTCATCTTCGAAATCACGAGAGGACCTTGAATTTACTGTAGCAATTCAATTTCAAGCAACACCTTCAAGCACCGGGTTCGTGGGTTCTTCTTGAGCTGCTGGATTATTGGTAAACCAAGTCATTAAGAATATACATTTGTAATAATTTCAGTCAAACATTCCGTCGTTTATATTACTTTATGACATTTTGCCATGTTTATCGACATAACTAAAAGTGTATGTTTAGCAACTGGTTTTCGGAGAAGCTCATAACAAGTGTTTACAGTAATCATGAAATAATTCTTATACGACAAACTTGTATGTCATAAAATATTTTTAAAATTCATCAATTAATATAACTAATATTATATTAGGTTGTTGCAAAAGAAATGCAGGTTTTTGATTTTTTGTATTTACTTTTTGTATAATAAATTATTACAATGTTTCTTTTGTTAATAATTTCGATTTTAATTGCAGACGTCAAAACGTGATTTTCGCAACATTTACTTCTACGATTGACAGGGACACATTGAAGTAGCTGGTGGAAGCCGATTCAAACACAACTTTTCGAGCACTCACAGAAGAGCTTAACATTGATCCCCCAACCATCGCTCGGCAATTGAAGCGAATTGGAAAGTCAAATAACAGAATTTAAAAAAAAATACTAAGCACTTTTCATAATGCACTCAAAAGGACAAAATAACTTTTCTGGGTCAGAAAAGACAATTTTAGTGTACCCTCAGTTTTCAATTATTC
>MQRK01242253.1:39311-59098 GCA_001938485.1 Girardia tigrina | reverse complement strand
ATATATATATATATATATATATATTTGAAAAAAATTTTGAAAAAAATCGAAATGGATAATATAATATACAAAAAGATTTATGAAGCTTTTAAAATAGAAATTTTAAAAACGTTTTTTATTGGAAATAATTTAATTTGATAACGACCGAGCTGAAAAATTGATACTCGAAAGTCGAATGAAGAATACAAAGCAGAGCAAAATAAATGATTTTTATTTATCCATATAGATTGTCCTTTTGTTTAATAGACATTTTGTATGTATCGGGTTCATTAATTACTTTCATTACACATGCCACCCCCCAACGGGATGAAAGACCTCCCAAATTAGAATTTCTGCTGGAATCCCTGATCAAAGTGAAATTCCTAGTTGGATTTTCGATATGAATTTTTTGTTGGTTCCTTGAAATTCGTTATATCGAGACTCAAATGTAATATAAATATATGATTGAAAAAATGATTAAAAGTTTAAAAAAAATCTTTTCTACAACCAATTATGATCATTTTTCAAATAATTTAACGAAAACCAATTTAAAAATATTGGACAAAGTTTTTATTTTAATTTCAAAGAATCTTATTTTCAATACCCAAATTAATAACAACATTATTAGGCTAAACTGTTTTTCCTATATATTTATCATATAGTAAAAAAATTCCATTGAATTATGAAATAATTTTATAAAATAATAAAAAATTCACCGAAAATTATCATTAATAGTTAACAGTTTATTTTAACTAAAAGTTCCTTTCTTTGTATTTTTGTCCTTTTTATTTCTCATATTTCTTTAATATTTATCTATCAGTATGTGCATTTGTACAAGAAAAGAAAATGGTAACGAAATGAAATTATATTTCTGAATTACAATGCAACAGATTCAATTCCTTGTTGCTCTACACAATTCTGCCAACGACATGAGTTCATCAAATGTATTTTCAAAAAAATTCAGAGACAGTCGACCCATTATATTCTTGTTTTCTTTTTCAGTTCTATTACAGTAGTGAAACAGCGACTTTTCAAACTCTTCTTGAAGGTGATTAAAAGTTCAAAATCCCTTGAAGCTGAATTCCGGCTGCATGGTTGATACTGCAACAGTTCGAAGCAACATTCTTTCATTTTTCCTGTTTGGACATGGAAGGTTCAAAATGGCAATTGATAACAGAGCGTGCGCAGCGGTTTCGTCGCCGCGATACTCCGGCGTCGAGGGGCGGACTTTGGGTCGAGGGGAAAGATCAATCATGATCTCAGCCAATAGATTTTCCGCTCCTCGGCCATTCGGTTCGCTGTTGTCAGCCCTCTCTGTAATCATTTCTGGTAGCAGAGCGTGGTTGCGGCGCTGTAGTGTTAGTGGGCGGTCTCCGGAATCGTGGGTTTGATGCTGAATATGAAAACATCCTCGCCCTGATGGAGAGATTGTTGATTGTGAAAATGTTTGATTGGTTTTGTTTGAGTGAGAATTGTCAATTTGGAGTGATTGAGATAGATAAAGAGTTTTGTGAGATGATGTTGGTATTCTCTAGGTTGAAGGGTGTTTTATTTGAATTTTCATTCAAGTTTTGGGGGGAAAAGATTTCATTTCTAAAGTTTGTACCCTGGTTGGGGTTTGGAGATGTGATTATTTGCTTCGTAAATTGCGAACCTGGCTGAGTAGCTCAGACTAATATGAACCAATCACTGTTCCCCTTTGTCGAGGAAATCATTTTAAAGGGTATTAGGACTGCCACAAAACACTATCAACATTAACGTTTGTGAAAGCTTTAACAATCGAATTTATGTTGCGCACATTAATGGAGTCTCGATTCCACAGAATCCCGTTTGCTTTCATGCATATACAGATTGATTGGTGTTTCATAATCCCTGATTTATCCATAAATTTTTCACCGTGTTACTAAAACAGTTACAAATTGAAACAGTGCCAATTGTTGAGACGACAGTCATACATTTCACCAATGAGAAATTTTGGAAAAATACTAGAACAATGTTTGCGAATTCCAAAATCTTTAAGCATGGCAGGAATTGAGAATTTATCAATATTGAGAAGTTAGTGCGAGCCAATTCGATTGACTTGTTCTCTCTTGGATTTTTCTCACAATCTTTCTGAAATATCCATTTGTCAGTGTTTTCTTTCCAAGTTGAAAACAGATGATCGTTCACGTTTAATGTCCTGAATTTAGTTATAGATTTACGCACGTGGTTAACAATTTCGATTCAAAGACATAATTTCATTGTATTTTCTTCAAAACTAATGTAACTTAAGCTTAAAATCTCACAAACGCCTTGTGTCCACTGTGTTATTGCATGATGTGACGTTTGTGACTGCACTGAAAGTTGATCTTTTCAAAAAAAAACATAAATTCAAATTAGAATAATTTCTTAGATTCTATATTGCAGACACTCATCAACATTTACTATTGGAAATAAAAGGTAAACAAATCCAATCTGAAAATAAGGAAAATTGCATAGGTAATTTAATTATCAAGCGATTTCAGTTCCACTTCAGTTTTTATGAAATCAAATTATTGGAAAATTATTTATAGTTATTTGGGAAATATTTTGTGAAACAATTTTTTGAAGAGCTTATATGAAGTACTCCTTTCCTAAAAGAAAATATGATAAACTGACGCAGTAGGTTAATACACTTGCGTTATATAGGTTTAGACATCACCTGTAATATTATTGAAAATTAAATAAAAATAATTATTAAGAATAAAAATGAACGGCAGTGTCACCTGGTGCAATCTGTTGAGTGCCTCCATAAGAGTAACATCTCTGGAGGCGGCGGCAGCAGCCGCAGAAAGATTGGGTTGGCGTACACTACTCGTGAGGTCGCAAGCTCGAGCATACGTTCCAAGTGACCGACAGATCGTTATGAAGTTCTCAATATCTTCACTGGTCATACGATTGTCCGAACGCCACATTTGCTGCTCGTATTCACGGCCCTTGTAGTGTTTTGACGGTGGCTCTTCTGTTCGAAATCAATGAAATATTCTCAAAATTTTATTATTATTATTTTAAAGTTTTAATTTCATTGATAACGTTTTATATTTGTAAAATATATTTTCCTTCATTTTTCATAGCTTTGACTGATGATAACAATAATTATAAAAAACTGAAAAGATAAACTATTTCAGAAGTTACCTGAAAATGACGGAAATCACATATAAATACATTGCGAAAAAGTCAAAATTATTTGTATATTTAATTTTAAAAAAATTTTTAATTTTAAATTTTTAAATTGCAAAGATTTTGTGGACATGGTCATTAAGTAAAAATTGTGCCAAAAATCTTTTATTATGTAAAACTTTTTAAGAAGGTAATCAAAATGAAAATTTATTATGTTGTGATTTCTCTTCATTTTACTATTAAATATAATATTTGTTAAATATATCTCTAATTCAAATACCCGAAATCACGACCTAATAACATGGTGATTAAAATAAGATTTTCTCAAAACGCGTTGTGAGAATTTACTTTCATGTCTTTAGAATTTATTTTCCAAAATCGTAATATATATATATATATATATATATATATATATATTTATATATATATATATTAGATTAATTATATTGAACGATATTTAAAATATTTAATATTGACACAGCCCTACTCTTCCCAATTTGGATATTAATCAATAAATTAAAATGTTTGATTAATAATGATTTACAATACAACTGTGAGTGTTCAGTCGAATTGATTAAGCAAAGTTTGGATCATTGCAGTTTTTGCAAAGATAGAACTTTTTCAAATTGAAAGGATGAATTTTTATTTTTCAAACTTTAATATCAATTTTAATTAGGCAATAAAACCCATTGATTAACATCCAAAATGGAAAGGGTATAGCAGTGTCGATATTATTAACCTGGTAACCTGAAGTTCTTCTCTGATATGATGTTATTTATTATGGTCTCGTATTTATTTTAAGTATGTTTTAAGTTAGTATGTTTTAAATACGCAAACTTGACCTAATTATGTATTATTTGTTCAAGAGCACAACATATATTTTGGAAACAACTATCTACATTCTTCCTATTTTGCATTTGACATATATACAAGTCATGCCCGGTTAATATACGACGGTTGATCAAAACGTATTGCGATAATTTTAATAATTAACAATATAGTCGTCGTATATTAATAAGAATTAGAAAATAAGAAATTAAAACGCTTTTGAGCACCGGCGTAACATTTAGCTAAATATTAGTAACGTCCTTAAAATGACGACCTTTATAGCAAATAATTATCAGTATGAAATGGTTATTGTATCACCAGTAAGGAAATGTTGTTAGTTCATAATTTCTACGTACCATTCAAAAATTACTTGTTTTCGTTAAAATTTATTCTCCGTATAGACCAATGTCAGGCAACCTTTTTCGAGTTGCGGCGCACTAAGCTTAAAACTTTTTTCGCGGCGCACCTGTGTGACTCCATTATTTTTGAGAGAATTTAGAATACATAATATAAGAGGTGTTTCTTAATAATGTTTAATTAAAATTACCTTGGGAAAAAAAGTGAATGATGATCTCGCTAAGAATAAATTATAAGCACAGGATTCTTGCGTCACAACAAATTATTTTTCACTGTTTTTTAACCATCAGATTTAATTGTGTGCGAAACTTACTGTGTGTTTTACAATCATGCAAAAATACGACTAATATTGCTACAGTTCTTCAATTTACTTCAATAACAAATTCAATAACTTTAACAATTTAAAATATTTTACAAAAATGTTCGCGGCGTTCCCAGAATTTTTCGCGGCGCACCGGTTGCCCGACACTGGTATAGACGATAAAAAATAACCTTTTAAGAATATTACATCATCTTGATAAAAATTAAAGGCCAAATGCAGAAAAATATTGTTATACAAGATCTCTTGAAATATTTAAAAAAAGAAGCTTAAAATTCATATGTTCATGTGAGAGTCCATCTGGATGTTTAAACAGTGGTTCACTTCTGAAAGAATCCGTTGTCAATTCCTCAACAAAGAATCAACAATTCCTCTAAATAATAAGAGACTATTTACTAAATATTCGTGCGAACATGTGAATTCATGATGTTCTTGCGATCATTAAATATAATAACTGAAGTGTTGTCTACCGGAGGCAGTTATAAATGTGCTGTAATAACGAAGTTTTGATTCACTAGTTTCTTTAAAAAAAATATAGCTATGACAATTTATTTGTCTGGCATTAAATTACGGTATAAGAAAAATGTTATGTTTAACTAACTGTTCAAACTAAGCATAATTAGTTTGTGACCAAGTAAAAAACAATGTAATTAACAAGTGAGCAAAAAAAATAATTAATTACATAACTGATTGTATTTTCGATAATAGTGAAAATTTCTGGTGACATTATATAGGAGAATTTTCGGACTTTACATTCTTCAGAATCCGAAGGATTAACTTTACATTAGACTCTGCACTCTTTCGTTTTTTGCATGTATACTTAGATTTTTTTCTTTTCTTAGTGATTCAAAACACAATTATTTCAAATTAAACTCTTTAAATTACTTTTAACTATAACAATTGAACGTCACATCTCACAGAGATATTGATTTTATATTTGATATCCTCATTATTATAACTATTTACTTGGGTATATTATTATGTTTTCTCCACTATTCGTGCAAAAAAGATGTATAAAGATAAATAATTATAAAGAGCCACTATAGCAACTACATACATACTTAGTCTTTTGTATCATTTGTAAAAAAGTAACATATAATAAGTTCTAAATAAGTTCTTTCTGTTTTTTTTTTCAATTTTAAACATATTGTACCACACCGTCCAAAGAATTATCGACAATGATTTGACAAATAACTCGGTTAGAAAACATGTTTAAACATATTTACTCTGACATTAGTCAATTTGTTTGACACCTTTAGATGTGTTTCTTTGCTGTTTTAATTCAAACTTAGTTCTAATGCAGCAGAAGCTTCACCAAAAATTTTTTTACAGAATTTGGAAAGAACGAAGTAATAGATAGAACTACCCACGAAAGAGGTGTCAAAATTTTGCTTTGGTTGATGAACCTCTGTACAAGATACGCCATGAACTAAAGTGACTGGACAGCGATTGGAGCAAATTATATTGTACAAGCATGTGAAGAGGTCAATGGTTATTGGCATGTCAAATGAAACAATACTTCCAGAGTTACTCAGAATTCAAATAAATGTCGGAGGAACCAGCACAACAGACATATCAAAAAAGCCTAACTTAAAAGACTTCAAGCACTTCAAACATGCAAAAGTCCCACATATTGAAACAAGAACAGAGTAAAATTATGGAAAACTATATCACATCTTTCTTCTAAATAAAAACGAATAAGATAAAATTCAATAATACAGGGTCCCTGTAGAGAAGGATGTATTGCTCCTTTTGTAAAATAAAATCGTTGATTGTTATAAAAGTGATATACAGTCGAACCCCGGTTTAACTAAAAACACGGTGATCGAGAAAATATTCGTTAAAGCGGGGTTTGACTGTAATGGCCTATCCATCACTAATTTTATTTACTTTTCATTTTTAAAATTTAAAGAATAAAAATCAATATACTTTATTGAAAAACATTTCGTTAATTAAGACACAAAAAAACCATCCAGTGTGGTTTGACGTCGTCGACTTCAGGCAGTTTTCGCCAGAGTGGCTTCTAAATCTACGACTGAAATGTTTCCGGATAATCCGCGTTCATTTCAATACTGACGGATCACAGAGAGACCAGCAATTGCTTCAAATAGTTATACTGCTTGTAGTTGGAGAGACTCATTTGTTTCATCTCCTTCGTTATTCTCACTTAGAGCTTGTTTAAGAATCTCTTCATCAGTAAGAATTCCTTCCGTCGCAATATATTCATCAATGTTAACGAATTCTTTCATAGATGATGTGAAACTGAACGTGGAACCAAAATCTTGCATTAGAACTTCCCATGTGAGCTGCATTTCAAAAAATTCTCCCGTAGTTCAGTAAATTCTGAAGGAACAATGATTATTTCCGTGTTGAAATCCGGCCTTTGGAAAACAATTAGCGACAGTGACTATACTGAAGTTTTCCCATACTTTTTCTGTCAGATTAATAGCATGCAAAATACTGACTCGGAATACTGCCACTGATTTCTTTGATTCAATATGAAGAAGGCGCTTCACCAGGCCGCATCTATAGTATATCTTAAAAGCTGCAATAATTCCTTGGTCACAAGGCTGACTACGTAACGTAGTATTACGTGGAAGGAAAATCAATTCAATAGATGAAAGCGGCGGCGCAAAGTGGCTTGAGACATTGTCGACAATTAGTAAAATCTTGCGATTTTTTCGTGTCATTTGCTGATCGAATTTAGTAAGACACTCCTTCCAAAGAGAGCGATTCATCCAAGCTTTGTTACTACTAGCATATTGTACTGGAAGTGTCGCTGCATCGATAAAATTAAAAAGAGAACAAGTGTATCATAGGTAAATTTTCATTAAAACGGGGTTTTTATTTTGTAAAATGTGAAGGCAACGTTCGTTAAGTCGAGGTCTTCGTTAAAATTGGGTTCGTTAAAGCTGGGGCCAATATACATATAATGTACGGGGTTTCGGCAGGAACTTCACTATTCTTTCGTTAAATCGAGGTTTTCCTTAATATGGGGTTCGTTAAATCAGAGTTCGACTGTATCCTTAAGGAATACCAAATCGATCGTGGGAAGTTAATGTGATGTAATGAATCATACTTTGATAAAGAAAAATAACCATTTATTTTACCTTTGCAAAACGGTAAGAATTGATTTTGTTATCTAATATAGGATATATTATTTTTTTAATCTGACATCGAGATTATATTGTCCTAAAATTATATTTTATTTTAATTATTTATCATTTTAAATTCAATTGTAACAATTTTATAAGAAATAAAATTATCATATAACAAAATCTCTACTCACCGAGACAACGGGATGTAACGGGCACTTGATACTGGGACCCCACTCTGATCGCACCCTTGCCGCTGTGAATCGTCTTTTGGGCCGAATCGTAAACAAGACTGTAGAAGAATGTGTTCTCTGTGGAGCTATAATTGAGTACAAGCTCGCTATCGCTGAATTGGGTCACACGTGCCTTCCCCCGGATGTGGGTGGCGGGCAATGTCTCCAACTGACGTGTGATGAATAGTTCCCGGTGTTTAAGCTGATATTGGCGCCATTAATATCACACAATATAAGATTAAATCTATACCATTTTTTTCTATTTCAACAATATAGCTATGATTTTCCAAAATCGTTTTTATTATGAAATATTGACACAATAAATATATTAAATCGTACATTCATTTGGTTTTACCGATCACTTAATTACCCTCAATTTGAAATTTTTACCTCCAAAATAGCACCAATTTTAGGTAAGAATTATCACATTTTCCACCTTTGAAACTAGTTAAACGTGAGTATTTTAGAATAATAGTTCCAAATACAGATAATTAGAGAATCAGAATATCAGATAACACTAACAAGAGTGAATACTGAAAGTCAAAAATCATACTCGAAGGCAATGAATGGAGAAAAAGAAGAAAGTCTTGTCAGACTGGTAAACGATTAGGCAATCAATTAAAGATGCTTCTCGATTTCTGCAGATCAATTATAATACTGTAATTCCAATAAGAGGGATATTACGACAGTCACCAAAGGGTGGAAGTCAAAGGAGTCGCGGTGTAATCGAGAAAATAAAGAATTTATTTAATCTCATATAATCCCCAATTCTCTCAAATAAATTAAAACGGTACTCATGAATAGCAGGCCGGTTGGATTCATAATTTCGATTTCCTATATTAACAGGTGTTAAATGGATTTAAGAATAACTTTAAAAAGATCGCATTGGTAATTAGGCAGAGTTAATGGACCAGATTATTCTATTTCTTCTTTCAGTATTATTTTTTTACGAAAGTAGTAGTCCTAATAGTTGAAAAATTATTTCCATAATGACTATTCGAGAGTCATTTTTGTTGATAAATCATCATTCAACTTACAAATGCAGAGATCCCAGAGAAGATAAAAACGAAGAAGTCGTGCAAATATTATTTTACCAACAGTAATAGGCAGATTTGTCACTGTTAGTATTTCTATTTGAAATACCAATTTGAAATTTTTGAATATTTAATTTTTTAACATCAAAAATATTTAAACTCCAGTATCTAATTAAAATGCAGTGTATAAAATTTAAATCTAAAATTAAAATAAAAAACAAGTGTTTTTAATTATTAGGGTGAACCAAACGCGTTCGTAAAAGGCAGGTGCTTCCACGGAATGCTACTGAATTGGAATTTCAGCTGCGGCAAATATTCCTCAGCTCATGAAAAAAATGGTCGATGCCAAACCGGGTAAGAGCATAAAGGAAACTGTACTAAATACTAATTTTCCATTGATTCACGTGTCTTCTGCATTCTATTTGGGTTTAAATGTTATAGAATTCATTGCGACCAGTTAAAAGTACGAAAAAGCTACTGACCAGACTTGTGGTAGGGTAGGGTATTTCACAAAAATAATTAAAACTAAGTTTACCGTAAAAGAAAATCAAAGGAATAAATTGTTAAAGTTAAGTTTAAAATCAAGAATTAGGTTTTAATGAAAGTTTTCAAAAATAAATAATTATATTACAAATAAATTAAAGATGAGTAAATCAAAATACAAATAATGGAATTTTAAAATATTAAACAAACGAAAATTTTGTAAATCCATTGAAAAAGTATTAATAAAAATTTTTAATTTAAGATAAAATTGTAAAAAAACACATACATGTCTAATTTTATATAAATACTTAAAATTCCGAATAAATTAAAATCGGTATATGTTTATATTTATATTGAAAATGTTGATACTTAATGCAAAGTTGATGGTTAATGCAAATTGAAAATATTGTTCCTCAATAATAATTTTAAAAATTGTTATATTGTGCTATCAAAAAAAATGAATTCTGATTTTAATCTCGAACAATTATCGCAAGTATTTCTATAAATAGAATGTGTATTTGTAAAACTGTTTCTCAAATTATTTGTTTGAATTATATACGTACTTAAGAGACATTTATAATATTGGATAATGCCGGTATACACAAATGAAATGAGATTACGATTATTCATTCTAAGGGAGCAAAAATGACGAATCAAAAAAGACCGACACAAAAACAGGTTGGACTGTAATATGAAAATATTGACTGTTTTTAAAAATTTTATTGTTGACATTGATCAAAAATATGTTGAAATAGACCGGGAAATGGTAAATAGTGAAAACATGTCCTTTATTGTTCAAAAAACTTTTATACTAAATTGTTATTTTATTATCAATTTTGAATTATTTTGATTTTTTCATAATAATAATAAATTGAGAGCAAATTAATTCTATGAAAATTTAGAGATCAATTTTGATTATTAAATTAATGACATTGAGTTTTTTTTGTTTCTTGGACGAAAATAAAAAATAAGTAGAATAATATTAATAAATAACAACAAAATATTTAAATTAGAAAATATTTTTTCCAATATTTATATTTTAACAACATTAAATCTCGTTTAATTTTACTTTTTAAAGTATAATAAAAAATATGAAATAAAAAAAAATATTTCCCAGTCAATCATACTAAAATAATATTTTAATGAGAATAATTATAGTCTATTTTCAAACGAAATTTATTTAATTTTTTAACCCGTTGACTACCGGAGACCTGTACATAAGTTTACGGCCTATAACTTTTGAACGAAGAGGCATCTTTAATGCGGTTTTTTTTCTAAATATTACTATTAACTTTTCTAGTCCAGCTCTCTCGCTCTCTAGTCCAACTCTATTCAATTTATTGCATCAGAACAAAACTGGAGCATGTGGAACAGTGAGAAAAAATTCACTGGAAAATCACGAAAAGGAGATATTCAATGGTTTTCGTCTTAAGCTCTTCTAGCAATGAAATGGAAAGACAAACGAGATATATACATGTAAATAGTACAAATTTCTTGAACAGTGGAAAAATTGATAGATCAAACGGAACAGAAATTATGAAGTCCGCTCTAGTCATGGAATATTCGCAAAAAAATGGGAGCTGTTGATGAAACTGACATGCAGATATTATTCTCTGCTTCAATTAGGAAAACTTTGAAGTGGTATAAAATACTTCAGAGATATGATCCTTCAAAGAGAAATAGAGTTGGTAGACCTTCTAATGCTGCTACACCTATGAGATTAGTTGCTCGTCACTTTCCCGACAATTTCCCACAAGATCCACAGAGTAGAGAACGAAGTAGAAGAAATTGTATTGTTTGTAGTGCGAAACAAATTAGACAACTAAGTTATTTCATGTGCCTTGACTGTAATGCGCCATTATGCGTACCAAATTGTTTCCGAATTTACCACACTAAGCTTCATTTTGATGTAGATGAGTGATAAAAACCAATTCCAATCAGTACAATATAATAATACTGCAATATTCATTGAAAACTCTTGTTTGTAGCACAAAAAACTCATTTTTGTAACTCTTGTGTAATAAATATTTCTAAGTCTTTTTTAAAATTTTTTCATGCTGAATTACCTTTGTTGCGTCTAAAACTTCAATAAAATTAACATATCTCTAAAAAAAATTCGGTAGTCAACGGGTTAAAAATATTTTATTAATTAATGATCATTTAATTTCTAAAAAAAATTCGAAAATTTAAAAAATATATTATTTTCAAAGATTTTTTATTTCAAGTTTTCAAAAACATTTAATTCTATAAAAATATAAAAAACAATGGCAATTTATACTGTTGATAAATAGAAACAGAACGCCATTGTTCGATTCGCATGGGGGCACAAATCTAAGTACACCCAAATTTCGATTGGAGTCTCAATACTTAGAACTTATTGATATTGAAATTTTCCTTGCGATTTCTTTTTTGGTGATTAACGTTGTGATGTTGTTTTATTTTTTTGGACTCGATGTTTGTTTGGTTGTAAAAATATTTTACTGTTGTGTAAAGAATCTCGACAGGCAATATAAAAAAGTTAAGATAATTAAAAGAATTAAATGTGAACGAGGGCGTTCCGAAAGTAAGTGGAAAAAAGGGAGACGACACCACAAGAAAGCATTTATTGTCATTCGTCATCCTCATCACTGTCAAACTTGGTAAGGCAACGATTTGCATTGATGGTCTCCGACACTTTTTCCACATTTTCTACCATGCTCGTCGTTGCTGGACGTCCACTCCTGTCCTCGTCGTCCAAGGATTCACGTCCATTTTCGAATTGATGCACCCAATTGTAGACGGCAGACTTTTGCAGGGTTCTTCCTTGAAACACATTTGATAAGCGGCGCACAATGTCAGACACTGGAGTATCCTCTTTCCAAAGGAAGAAGATGATGGCACGCTGAGAACGTACTTTTGCTCGATTTCTATTGGCTGGTAAGTACATCACGCCACCACGCCATCTGTCCCTCTATAAGATGCACACACACGCACACACCCGCATATAAGTATTTCCAATTACTTACGGAACGCCCCTCGTAAGAAAAAACACTAAAAAAATAACAACTAAAATCAAAAAAAAGAAAATGTGAAAAAGAAGGCCCGCTATGCGTCTATTCGTTATGCGTCGATTGATTTTTTGTTTCTTGCCATATAAAATTTCAGGGAACTTTTCACAGCCACGGAAGGAATTGATAATGTTACAACGAAAACGTTCTGGAAAAACTTCACTATATTAGATGGGATTAGATATATTGCAGCATCTTGGAATAAAGTGTCCAACAAAAGCATGAACGGTTGTTGGCGTAAATTATGGCCGGAATGTGTACATAGCCCATTGGAAAATGACACGAATAATGATAGGATAACTGCAATTAAAGAGATTGTTGACTTGGCATACGCATTGTAAGTTGAAGGAATGTAGGTCGAAGATATAGAAGGGATTCGCACAATGAAGAGATAACAACTTCTCAATTAATGGAAATTGAATTTCAGACAGCACACAGTAGTGATTCTGTGGAAAATATCGAAGATATTGCCGTAGAACAAACATTAACGACGAAACGTTTAGCTCAAGCTTTTCAATTAATTGATCAAACTCTGCAGATATTCAATCAAGATGACCCTAATCACGAAAGAAGTTCGAGGGTGAACAGATCAGTTCTGGGTAGCATAAATTGCTATAAAGAAATTTATGCGCAAAAAAAGATAATGCAGTACAAACCACTTTGGAAAAATTTTTTAAAGTAAATTTTGATTTTGAAAGAAGTTTTGATAATTATATTCATAATGCACACTCACTTTTTACTGATTTTATATTATTGATTAGTTTTAATGGATTAAGAGCGCAATTTTCGTACTATTTCTTGATGAACATTTGTTTTATTGTGATTTTTATTCAGATAGATATATTGTAACAGTCTTTCTGATCGATATTACCACATATTCGTTATGCGTAGACACTCATTTAGCGTCTCAACTTTCCGAAAGGAAAAACAAATGCAAAAATTGTTGATTTTGTTGTTTAATTGAATCAAATATGTAATTTTTTACGGCGGTTTTTTGTGATTTGGTGTACGTGATCGGAATTTGATAATTTGTTTTAATCGATAAATTTTGGTGTGACAATTTCGGCGAAAATTTGATTTTGTGAAATTTATGTTGGAAATAATAAAAAATTTGGCGCGGTGATTTTATTTTTTCATTTGATATGATGTTTTGTATGGCGACTTTCACGGGGAGGAATTACATCTATGAAGGGTTAGTTTAAATTTAAGTTTCGCCAAAATAGTTTATTATTTTTTTAATTTGAAAATTTAAAAGAAATAAGTTAGAAAAATAAAATTTAAAAATATGATAAAATATCTATTTAAAATATGCTTACAGCAGCGGCGTAGCCGGGATTGCAGAGGGGGGTGGAAAAAAATTCCTGAAAGATCTAGCAATCTTAAATATAATTGGGGTGGCTAATTATGTTTTAATATTTTCAGGGGTGGGGGTGTCTCCCGATTTTAACCCTCTAAACTTAAACGATCCTTAAGCTCCTTAAACGTTCCTCGGACCTCCTTTTTTCTCCCCGATTAAAATCCAATCAAGGGTTTCTATATTAATCTTTGTTTTCAGCCTCGCCAGTAGGGCCGAAAACGTGGATTAAAATGGGAACGCCCAATTGGATTTTAATTGGGGGAAAAACGAGAGGACCCGTTCCTCTAAATTTTGTTTTTCGTAATAATTTTTTTAAACAACTTTTAGGGCATTTTATCAGGGGGGGGTGGATTAGAGTAATAACAATTGATATTTTTAATAAAAGTTATGAAATAAGTTTAAATAAATTTTAAAATAAATAATTAACGTATTAATATTTTAAGAAATATTTTTTTAATAAAAGGATTTATTGTAAATTTAAATTAATTAGTTTTTATGATAAAGGTTCGTGAAATGTTTGAATTAATTTAAGGTTTAAATTTCGTAAATTTTCAAAATTTAATCGAAAGAATTTAATGAATTAATTTGTGGCGAGATAATTGAACTAGCAAGAAATTTGTTTAAATTTGTGAATTGTTGATATTAATAAATTTTGTGGTGATACATTATGATTCGGAATTTGATAATAATGAAAGTGGCACAAACGCTAATTACAACATCAATGTTAGTCGAAAAGTCGAAGAGTTTTTCAGTCGCTCTTGATCATTGTAATGAAATTTGCGAACTTGATCCAAAGAATTACACGTGTTGTGCTGTGCGTTGCGAAGGAGGAGAATATGCGCGATGTATTATTGTGTGTGATAACACCGTTGAAGTAGGACGTGAAAATCGGGGTGATTATAAATTGCTCGCCAAAACCGGTTCAAGAGCGGAGAGTGTTCATTTAAAATTAGATGATCTAATCAGTGCGAAGAAACATTTTGAAAATTCTTTATCGGAACACCGTGTTCCAGACATTGTTAAAGAATTGTTCGATCGACATTGACGGAGTGTAGTGGAGATGATGGAGAATGAGTGCTTGTGCATTTATTTGAAACGGAGGACGGGGATGGAGCGACGAACCCCAGAGATCTGGCGATCGAGAGTGATGGAAGTGCCCAAGAAACACTAATTTCCCGATCCCTGGATGCCGCCACCGCGCTACGCCGCTCTCGTACCAACAGCCATTTTTCAAATTTTATTTTTGGTTTCGTAATTAATTTCGGCGGATTGCCCAACGCCATCTTCAGACTAAATTGACACTAGTTTTTGCAGCGTGTACATGAGAATGGTGATTGTGCAATCAATGCTCTATTTGAAAATGGTTAACAGAGAATTTGAGTGTGAAGCTGGAATATTAATTTTCGGATCCATGGATCGTATTAATGAGGCTCACACGCCACTCTCTCCCAGTAATTCTTAAATCGATTACACAGAATTTTAAAATCATTTTCTTCGATTTTCTTTTTACATTTCAAATTATGTTCGTCAATATTGCTCCCATCGACTGCGCTCTTTGATCCATTTGATGTCTCTCCAGTGTATGTGGCGTTACACCCATTACATCAATAATTTAAGGCAATAACTCTCCCACTCCTCTCGGTTTGTGCTCCGATCTTGTTTATAAATATACCAATGGAAGAAGTTCTTAAATTTTCTGCTAAAATGTACATTTCTTTTCAAGGTTCCATGGTACGAGCAACTAACGTTGGCATCAATTTTTATGAACTCTTTGAAATATAATCATTTTGGCCGACAACTAAGTACATATTAGCAATTAAAATTTCTGTGGAAGTCAGTTTAATAATTATTATTATTAGTTTGTTAACAGAACTTTATCCACATATATTATTAATCATAAACAATCGATAACTAGCCCATCCAACTCACCAAATGTAACTGTTCTTCGGTCAGCATCGATACCAAATTCTCCTGACTGTCGTCTATAATCAGAAAAACCACATTAAATTAATTATTAACAAATACCATTCTTTATGATTCCCCTGGCAATTTTTGCACAAATAATAATATAATATGAAATATGTTTTAAACTATTTCAAAAATTAAGTACTTAAAAAATTATCGAAAAAATTTAATTAAATTAAAATTAATAAAAATATATTTAGAAATATCAAAAATTATTATTCGGAAAAAAATATTAATTAAATATTAATTAAAAAAATATAATTAAATTAAAAATTAATAAAAATATATTTAGAAATATCAAAAATTATTATTCTGGAAAAAAATATTAATTAAATATAAATTAAAAAAATATAATTAAATTAAAATTAATAAAAATATATTTAGAAATATCAAAAATTATTATTCGGAAAAAATATTGTAAAATTAAATTAATATTGAATATTAAAATAACAAAATAAAAATATATTTAGAAATATCAAAAATTATTATTCTGGAAAAAAAATATTAATTAAAAAATATAATTAAATTAAAATTAATAAAAATATATTTAGAAATATCAAAAATTATTATTCGGGAAAAAATATTGTAAAATTAAATTAATATTGAATATTGAAATAACAAATAGTATTATAAAAATATTGAATAAATTATTAAAAAATAAAAGGATAAAAATAATTTTAAAATTCTATTGAAATCAAATTTTAACGGCGATTTGTAAACAGAAATCGAAAATTATTATTTGAAAAACTTTTATAAATTATTATTATTTAAATATTATTTATTATTGTTTGGATTATTTAAAAAATATATTAGTAATAAAATTATAATAAATGTGAAAATAAATTATAAAATAGTAAAATTATTTTTCAAAAAAATTAAATAATATTAAAAAATATATTATTTATTTATTAAATTAAAACTATTAGGAAAATTAAAAATCACAAATCCCAATAAAAATCAATCAATAAATCGAATCGACAATAATTATTACAATTAACTTTATCGGCGATTTGCAAGAGAAAATTCTTCGATTATTTTAAATAAAATATTTAAAAATTATAATTTAAATAATAAATAATAACACTTATTATTGATTATTACAAAATATATTAAAATTATAATAAATATTTTAAAAATCATACAAAATATTCAAAATTATTCAAAAAAATATTAAATAGTAAAATTATTTTAGAAAAAAATAACAAATAATATTCAAAAAAACATTTTAGAAATATAAATTTTAAAATTATAAAAATAATTTTATTATTTTTTTAATATTTCATTATTTAGCAAAAAAATCTAAAAATTCGCCACGACAAATCACAATAAAAATCAATCAATAAATCATAAATAAATCAAATCGACAATAATTATTACAATTAACTTTATCGGCGATTTGCAAGAGAGAATTCGTCAAATCTCTACGCCGATAGAAACATACGACTTTCGCTTCAACGGCACCGGTTGTCGTCTGATTTTTATTTGTTGAAAAGGAAAACGAATTATTATTAGAAACAAATCAATGAAATCGATCACTTTATTGAGCTCTTCGATCTTCCTGATTTGATACGGTGCTCCGGCCGATGTCTCAAAGTACACAAAATCTGTTTTTTTCGTAATCGTTCGAAAAAAATGAAATTAAAAAGAAAAAAAATTTCGGTATTTTTTCTATTAAAATTGTTAATAATATAAATTTTACCTCCAACTCGATACATGTTATTGGAGGCCATTTGTTGTTGTTGGGAAATGAGGATTTTTTCCAATGGTAATGGGGTTTTAAAATGATTTTCTGTTTTAATTTTTATGAAATAAAACAGTCGACCATTCGATTATTTTGAATTTTGAATTTAGAGAATTCAAACAAAACTCTTTTTTCGTTTGATTTATTTTTTTTAATTGTAATTTTGGAAATATGGATTTTCTTTTAATAAAAAGTGTTTATGAAAAAGATTTTTTTCTAATTATTTAGTGGGTTGAGTGTGGAAATTAAATATAAATTCTTTTTTTATTTTACGATTAAAAAATTTTTAGATAATAAATTACAAAATATATTTAAACTTAGATTTTTTCAAAACCTTTTGAAATTAATTTATTGAAATATTTTTTTAATTCTTGTGTAGGTTATATATATATAGAAAATTGATGTCTTAAAATTATTTAGTGTTCGCATTATTATTAATTAATATTACATCTTAATCAAGGTTCTCACAAGATTTGTGAATATTAAACCAAATTTGCGTAATGTTTCTACACAACCCCTGTCCTCATTGTATGTTGATAGTAATTAATTTGTAAGGTGTAGTTTTTAATTCAATCTTACTAAACAGGGTTCAAATAAGAATTCCGCTACAAACACATGAAAAATCAGTTAAAATGAAAGCATCAGCATTTATTTCTAAAATTGTTCTGATCATAAATGCCATATCGATCTGACGGAACACAAATTGTTTGTTTATTTTTAAATCAATTAGGTCTCGTAAAATTATTCGAGCCAGGAGCATTCTCAATTTCTATCGAAAAAATAATATAATCAAATTATCTTCATAATTTTATCGAAAGATTGATCGAGATAAAATTGACCAAATTTTATCATACAATATACTTGAACCTGTTTACAGCTAGAATTTCTTCGGAGCCTTATTTAATTTATATCGATCGAGAATAATAATATTAAACTTGTGCTTGAATTTGTTAGGGAATGTGTTTCGTATATTTTGTTGATTTTATAAACTTTAAAAAATAATAATAATAGAGTATTATTATTTACTTAATATTTATATTAAAAAGTAAATAAAGAAAAAAAATTAACTATAAATATTGTTGAGGGAATATCTCAAAATTTATAATGTATTGTCTAAATTAATAAATTTTGATAAACAATTATATTTTTTCATAAATGGAATATTTATGACAAGAAATATAAAATTATATTTTTTATATAAATAAATAAAGAAAATAGAAAAAAGTTTAATAGTTTAAATACATAAAAGAAAAACAAATTTAGATTAATTAAAGGAAAATTATAAATAAAAAATTAAATTAAAAAAATAAGAAAATAATAATTAATAGATGACCAATATAAAAGGTCATCACTAATTAAAAATTTTTTGGAAGAATTCCAAACTATTTCGACAATCACGAATTGAGAGATCGAATTCCAAATCATTCTAACGATCACGATTGAGAGAGAGAATTCTACCTATTTCGACGATCACGATTTGAGAGAGTGTATTCCAAATATTTCAACGATCACGATTTAAGCGATCTCGATAACAGTATAAATAGGAGCGAATAATCAGTTCAAAAAATGAGAGACTATTGACTAACTGAAAAAGTAATTATAAGATACTATTATTTGAGAAACTATTGATTTACTGAAAGAGTAACTATTTTTTTAAAATACCAATATTTGATATATATTCACGCTGTAAAGTGTGATACACATTTAAAAATTAAACCAACCCGAGTTGTCGCTAAAGGCGCTCGGTGTCTCAATATAAAATCGGCCAGGGGCCAAACAAAATACTATTCCTTGATCAAACCTTCTTACCTGTAATCGATTGTAGATATATAAATACATTTTTATAAAATAAAACTAGAGTTCTTTATTTTTTTATATAAAAACACAGTTAACACTCAACAATATTATTATTTATATAAAAATTAAAAATTAAAAATTGTAAACGTCTAAAGACCAAAAATTGTAAGTTGAATTGAAATAATGCGTAAGAATCAAAATTAAGCGTAGTTAAAGAAATCTATAAAAAGTTAAAAATAAATATTGAATTAGCAATAGTTTTTTATTGTATTAAAGCAGGGGTCTCAAACTCAAGCTATAATGAGGGCCGTGTGTGACAAAAAAACCATAAGGGCCGCATGACTGAAAAATTTTCATACAATAATTCAAACACATAAATCTAGATGTTAAAAGGAAAATCTGTAATTTTATAAA
>MQRK01242253.1:24005-39299 GCA_001938485.1 Girardia tigrina | reverse complement strand
TAAAGTTAAGGATCATTAGATTTTATTTTAATATTTTAGCATTCATTATGCTGCTTTCTTACATTAAAATACTAAAGTTAATGTTACTGTGAAATCAAGCCAATCATGATTTTAATTGTTAACTAAGTTTAGTTAAATTATAAATCTATGTTTTTTCGTTGCGGGCCGCGTGTTTGAGACCCCTGTATTAAAGGATCAAAATTCAATTTCAAGAATTAATTATTGTGAAAGACATCTAATTGGAAATTGGTTAAGAAGAATTTATTATTGTGGAAGATATCGAGTTGAAAGTTCATTAAGAATTAGTTATTGTAGAAGATATCAAATAGAAAATAATTTTTGTTAAATTTAAAACTTGTGAAAAATTAATTTTTTAAAATTATAAATTAAAAATTTGGATTAAATAAATTTTAATTTTGATAACTTAAATTCATATAATTCTTTATATCTAAAATCAATTTTTAAATTGACCAAATTTGTTTATAAAGTGAAACTTGATAACCAAAAATCAAATAGAATAAGTGACGTCTCACACAAAATATTGTTTATTTACTTGTATAAATAATATTGTTAATTTTGTCAATATTAAATAAATCTTTTACAAAACAAATTCTTACCTGAATTTTCCGTAAATAAGCACATGTGCTTGTATTTAGTTTTTATGTTTTTAGGTGTTCCACTTTGTCCTCGAAATTTGGGGCATGTGCTTTGTGAGGAATATGGGGTGTGTAATTGTTTTTTGTAGTGTTTGAATGTTTAAATGTTGTGTATTGATTTGGGATTGTGCCTCTCCTAATCAGATGGATGATAAATATTTTAATTCTTAATAATCTGAAACTAATTTATTTAAATTTAGATTTAATATTCAAATGTTTAATTCTTATTATTGCAACCTTTAAATAATTTTATTGATTTTATTTTTGTAAATTTTTAAATAATTAAAATAAAAATAATTTTTAAAAATGACTATAAAAATATTTTATTTTAGCCAATAAAATTTGAATTAAATATTCTTAAATAAAATAATTTTCTCAAGTATAGTTCAGATTATAATGAGAGATATTGAAAATTGAGTGATGGATTTAAGTGAAAGCAATACTATTGATCATATAAAGATTATAAGAAATGCGAATGTAATAAATGTTCTGTCAAATGTGTGAGTTCTCTTAACATGCTTATTTTTGGAAACTACCATACAGAATTTATTTCATTTTAATTAATAAAACATTATTTTACCTTATCTCAACTATAAATATGATTTTTAATTTAAAAATTAAAAATTTACAGTTTACCAGAAAAAAATCCCTAACAAATACTAAGTTAGTTAAGAAAATAGCATCAACTAAAGAAGAAGTCGATTAATTCAAAATCAGTTTTTTGTTGCCAAATATAGGAGCATGCACCTATTTTTTAAAACAAAAATATAAAATAAGCACAGGAGCGCTTGTTTTTGGGTGCGCTTATTTTCAGAAAATCCCGATACGTTGTTCTTCATTTAAGTAAATTTAATAAATTATAACAAGAACAAATTCCTAACAAATAAGGTATTAATATTATATAAATAAAATGATTGATTAATATTATACTGCGGTAAATATCAATTTACCTGCTTTTCTAGGAAAACCACCTAGAGAAGTGAACCAATTGTTATTTTATTTTTGTTGAGAGTTCGAGGAAATCTACGTCTCTTCCCCGGATTCCCAAAAATTAGAGAGCTTCATCTAAGCTTAACAATAAATTTTAGAGAAAATTTATCTATATAAAAGAAATCTTAAACTCTAATATAATAAATTTTATATCAACATAATTATTTTTAAAAATTACTTACTTTATATTCATATATTAATTAACATTTTGTCAACGATCGAGACTCTTTGAGCAAAAAAAAGTATATGCCCAAGCCTTTAGGATAAACAATTTATATAAATTTTTATTTGTTTGTTAGGATTTCTGACCAATTTGAAATTTTTGAATATTTAATTTTTTAAGATCTAAAATATTTAAAATCCAGTATCTAATTAAAATGTAGTGTACAAAATTTAAATCTGAGTTAAAACAAGAAAACAAAAGTTTTTCAATAAAACTGTATGAAATAATTTTGTTAAAGTTCGAAAACTAAAAATATTTGTAAAATAAAAATTTAAAATAAATAAATTCCTTACCCTCCTAAAAAATAAATTATATAAAAAAATAAACATTTAAAAATAAAATAAAATGTGGTCTTCAATCTCTCTGTAACTATCCTTTTGTTTGAGCTCATTGCTCAGGGACTCAGGGTAGTTATTAGAGATAATATGTAAAATATATAAATATTATTATTGAATAATTTGTAATATTATTTTAGTATTATTTATTATATTTACTAATATTTAAATTTGTATAATAAAAATTATGATTATTTCATTATTACTATTTTATTATATTATTATTATTTTTTCGGTATTATTACTTTAGTATTATTAACAACATCAACATAAGGTTTACAACATTTATTAATATTACAAGCGCATTCACTATTCGACATCTCTCTTAATCAATATTTTTCTGCCTTCAAACTAATTAAATTCAATAAATGAAAATCTGTTAATAGCGATTATTAATTATAAAGAATCTAATTGGTTAAAATTAAATCTAAACATTTTTTTAAAAAATAGAACATATTAAATTAATATATTAAAATTTTNNNNTACATTAAAAATAAATAATACATGCAATAATTATTTAAAAATCTTTTTACTTTAAAATTAAATTAAATTACTTTTAATTAGTATGAATCAAAGAAAATATCAATCATCCATCTGTGTAGGAGAGGCACAATCCGAATCAACATTCTACATGCACAATATCAACACATAATTCAAAACATTCCTCACAAGTGTTATTATTATTATTATTATTTATTTTATAATTATTACTATCATTATTATATTTTTTATTTTTTATTATTATAATTAGATTTACTGTTATTTTTTTGATTATTTATTTATTTATTTTTATTTTTTTGAATTACTATTACCATTATTATTATTAATTTATCAATACTATTATTATTATTATTATTATTATTATTTTGTCATTATTATTATATTTTTATTACTATTGTATTTTATTAAAATTAATATGAAACAATTATTATTATTAAAATTATTATCATTTTTATTTAGTTCCTTCTCAACGAGTTTTTCCTTCTTCCACAGGGACCCGTTAATTAAGGGGCACTCCTGAGTTGGTCGGAAAAAGCCGTTAAAGGCTTGGAAAATAATTAATTTATTATTATCATTATTATTATTATTGTTATTATTATTAAAAAAATAAACTTACTTATTTTGAAAATAAAATAATAAAAAATGAAGTCAGAAATAATCTGACTTAACAGTTAATATTTATCAGTTATCGATGTTTACCGTCAAAGATTGTGGAGCCTGTTTGTCGGTGTTTGCCGTCGATGATTATAGAGCCTAATGACTCTTTCTTTAAACTCTGATAAAATCAGATTAATAAAAATAAATAATAATTAATAAGCTTATTTTATATTTAATATAACTAAATTTAACATTAAATAAAAAAATATTTTTTATTTGGGTATAAATACCAATCTAAATTTTACTAAATTTGGAAAGATTAAAAAGTTAAAAAATATTAACTTAAAGAAATTATAAAAAAATAAGAAAGAAGAAAAATATACCGATTAATATCTTGGAATCCTCCATCGTTATTTATACTTTGTACAATTCCGAAAGATCATTGTGAGTCAATTGAATAAAGTCTTGAATTAGAATTCCATTGAGTTTTTACTATTAATAATATTTTGAAACTAATTTCCGACGAGATTTATTTGAATAGAAACCTCAAGAGAGGGTTAATCAAATTATTATATTCATTATAAAGTTGAAAGAACCATTTGAAAAGGAGTCAGACATTTATATTTGAAAGCTTGTTGAAAGTTATTAACGAATAATATTTTAGAATACCCGACATAATATTTGGTGAGCCCGACGCTCGTATTTATTTAAATTGAAAACATTTGAAGATTTTGAATTTATTGATATTTGGAAAGAAAATAAAAGTTTCGAAGTATAATTTACGGAATAAAAAGGTTAAAATGGCAGAAGAGAATCGTGAAAATAATAATGATTTAGTAAAGTTTCAAAGATTACCAGTAAATCAATATGGAGGAGATCCTGTTGAATTCGTTGATTTTATGACAGATTATTATATGTATGCTTCGGTGTACGGTTGGTCAGATAAAACTATGATTCAAAGATTACCTTTGTACCTAAAAGGTGCAGCCAAAGAAGCTTATACTCAGATTGACAAAAGGACAGTTGTGAAATGGTCAAAAATAAAGGACGCTCTTGCAGAAAAATTAATCAGTGAATACATTAGACGAATTTTAAGCAAAAAGTTTTATACCAGAACACAAAATGCCAATGAATCCGTAAGTGAATTTGCTTTCCATTTATCTACTCTTGCAGAAAAGGCTTTTGTTGAACGCAAAAAATGAACAGAACAGGCATCAAAACTGGTGGAGGATCAATTCTGGTCTGGGATTCAGAATCATAATAAAGCTGCATTGAGTTTAGTTGAATATGTCAATTTTGATGAGTTAGTGAAAAAAGCAATGAAAATCGAAATGAATTCAAATGCAGTTCCAACTCGTTTAGTTTTTGCGAAATTTGCTGAAAAACTGTCCTTACTGGTTTGCAGATGGAACTTTCTAGACAGCTCCACCACTTTTTGCGTAATTATATACAATTGATGGTATCAAATTTAATAATGTTATACCATTGCTATTCATAATGGCGAATAAACGTCATTCATCTTATTTTAAGACTTTTCGGTCTATATGATTTAGAACCCTTACTCAATCCACTAACCCTGATGACTGATATCGAAACCGTACAAATTAATGCTTTCAAAGATGTATTTTCTACTGCATCTAACAAAGGATGTTTTTTCACTTTGCTCAATGTTTATGGAGACAAATTCAGTGCAGCAATGAAATTATGCAACAGTATATTGACACAAAAAATGTTGACTTTTCACTAAATCTTCGTCAAATCTTAGCTCTTTCATTTTTTCCATTGTACGATGTCATCGATTGCTATGATATTCTTATCAAAACAAGTTTTTTTCAAAGAGAATGAATTACTTTTGCAGTCTCTCCTCGATTATTTTGAAGACTGTTTGGTTTGATACTATGGTGCTTCAGTCAAACGACCGATATAGAAAAACACTTTTAAAAAACTGATTAATTAAATTAATTTGTTTAATTAAATTAAACAAATATGGAATTGTGTCACAGTTTTAAATTTTAATGTCATGAATTTTCAAATGCAATGCTTCTGAATGTAATCGTCCTTTTTTTATTCTTTATCGATCATTTTTTGATTCGTTCAATCGATCCCCAAATGCAACCCTACGTTTCAGATCGACCGACACCTCTCTCGAGGTATCGATAAACAGTTCAAACACGAATCGATCGATAGATCGAACCGAACACCAACTGAGACTGAACCGATCTCCAAATGGAGAACAAAACACAACTCGGAACTGCCGTGAGCCTGTCGCGGGACCGACATCCCATTGCCAGAAACAATAAATGGTAATAAATACATTTTAGTTTTCTTAAATGATTTTTCGAAATTTACAGAAGCCTTTGCAATGCCAGATCAAAAAGTTGAAACATTGGTACCTATTTTTGTTGAATGTATCATATTTAAATATGGTCCACCAAAAAAGATTTTGACAGACAGAGTACAAAATTTTATGAGTAACGTCATGAATCAAATAAATCATGTTTTCGGAATATTGAAACTCAATACTACTGGATATCATCCTGGAACTAATGGATTGGTTGAGCGTACAAATAGCACGTTTCTAAATAGAATGGCTTGTTTAAAAAATCGCAAGCAATGCAACTGTGATATATTATACTCTATTTGTAATACTATACTATTTGTAATAAATAATACAAAATCTGAAATAACAGGTTATAAGTCCAGTTACCTTCTATATTTAAGGGAAATCATAATGCCTGTCGATTTAGTTTTTAATCCGGCACCATCTCAGTTGATGGAGGTCCCAGATTTTATAACCTTGATGATAGAAAAAATGAACATTGTTTATAAACAAGTGGGTTTACAAATAAAGTATAATCAAGAGAAATATAAAGAGCAATATGAAAAAAGGCTAAACCACACTCTTACAAAGTCGAGACAAGGTGAGAATATTTTCTCCTGACCCTAAGAAAGTATTAACTCCAAAGTTGGCAAGGCTATATAAGGGTCCATATGAAGTTGTCAGAGTGACACCCACAAATCTATTTATAATAAAACGTAAAAAGGCAGATCCAATTGTGGTACGTGCAAATAGATGTAAAAAAGCAGAAAATGAGCCAAGAAAGGAATATAATCTTATATCACGCACACAACTTGAAGTCGCAGTAATAGAAATCGATCCATCAACATCAAATAATAAGCCCACAAAAATCAGAAATTCTGAATCTACAGATTATGAAGATATTATAACAATTAATCTTCAAGTACCCCGATCAAAATCAATTCAAATAAAACAATCAAGAATAAATTTGGAAAATGGATCACCATTATCCCGAGAAGAGATGCGCGAGAAAGCAACCATTTTACTATTGCAAGAAGTTATTGGGTTTCACTTTGCAAAATGACATATTTACAATGACCAATTTTTCAAATATGCAGTAAGAGAATACCTACATCTCTTTGCTGTAAAAGATTCAAAAAGAAATGCTATCCTATTGCAGATTGTAAACACTCGACATATGTTTCGCAAGCCTGCAAAATTACTCAAACAGACAATTATGCGAATATCCAGGGTTGCGAATATCAAGGCATTGAAGGATTAACTGCGCTAATGAAAGTAAAAGTGCATCGAGCACCGTTCCATACGGTTATATCACCTCTTATAATATACTCTAATTTAGCACTTCAAGATCGACGCGGAGATACCGCATCCGGATATAGTAAGAGATATGCTTCGGAATTGGTTAAGCCAGTATTCGAAATAATAGAAAATAATGAGATTATGTCATTAGAAGGGAAAAAGGCTGCCGTTCTTTATGTAAGACATCATGACTTAAATCACATATATCAACGTAATAAACAAAAAACGAAGGAAGAAATGTTTATTAAAGGTGCTAATTTACATAAGTTGCGACGGAAAATGCGCAAATAAATATTAAAATAGATGAAAAGCTTGTGAGTAAAGATTAATAACCAGTCTATAAATTGAAATATTTAAAAATTCTAATCGTTTTGATTTTAATGATTATCTTGTCTTTTATTTTGCGAGGTATAAATGACGAACAAAGTATATCGTTACGAGAACGACAAATATTACTACAAATTGTCCCACACCACATACGTCTTGATGTTGGATCACATAACACCAAGTATTCCTTTAAATCTGCATCGAGTTATGTTATTGGCAAAAACATGATGAATTTCGAACAATGTCCTTTGATGGTTATCAAAATAATACCAACATGTATGTTCTCATATATCGTGAAATGATACTCATAGCTGCATTTGAAATTAAATGGGCGCGACAAAGTATTCTAACACAAGATCATATGTTAAATTTTACTATTCATAATTTGTCATGGGATATATTTATACAATAAAGTCCATTATTCGCCTTACCACACCTTAAAACTCACGAAAAGTTCATCGAATTTAACTCCTTAACAAAGATTCAACCATTCATTTACAAAGTAGAAAATCATAATACACCTCATAAAAGTTAAAATAATGCGCAATTATACACATGACCATTTATATTGTTTAGTGCTAGATTATTTTCACTTTGTTTACTAATATTATGGCACATAATATACATATATAAAAAATACAAAAAGAAACAAACGGCTTTAAACTTGTATTGTACTTCCTTGAGGAAATACCTGCCAGGAATGTACGTGAACCAAACACAGGTATAAAAATCATATTATTTAGCCGTACGCGCATTGAGATTTTGAATTTCGTTATATTTTGTTGTTTAATTTTTTTTATTTTTCTTTCTAATTTGGGCATATGTTCACTTATTCTACATTTTCATAATTAATTTTCTTCAGATGAATCCAGCTTCTCAGAATTCAATGTAATTCCTGTAACATCTACAAAATAAATATTCTTCTTTAACAACCTTATCGCAATCATCTGATGATAATGCAAATCTTTCGTTTCAGCAATATCAAAATCGCTATGAGCCGATCGATCGTCATTGTGAGGAGTCACCAGTGGTTCTTCGTGATACACGCATAAATAGAGAGATTCCCCACATTTCGCGATTGACACATATGGAAAATTGTAAGCATGACGCAATTCAGACGTATTCAATGGCACCGGAATGTCAGATTGATGTATCCCTTCCTTCTGCATGGACTCCGAATAAGCCCATAACCTTCAAACCAACGCGCTTATTTTCTTTATCCATGCGAGCAATGCGTTATGCTAACACATTTTATGCTGATGCCCAAACAGGTTTACGAGGACTACCGCACCTCTCATTTATACAGTATCCCGCGGCAAATCACTATCCAAATACTATTTTGTACAATGATTATAATAAAAAGATGGTGGTAGTTAAAGTTGTTGGGTTCTTGATCAATATTATAATTCATTAACACCAAAAATTTATTAATAACACAAATAACAATTATTTAAACAATTTTTCTTGAGGAACTTTTTGTTTTCTTTCGACCAAGTTTCTTATACATAAAAATATGGAATTATAAATAATAATAAGCTATTTATTAAAATGCGATTTTAGAAATTAAAATTTTCCATTAATTTTATAGATTAGTATTCTATTATTTGATAAAATTTGATTCAAAATCAGTATAAAATCAAAATTTATTTTAACCAAACAAAAGAGTTTAACGTATTATTTATTATCAATATTTAAATTTAAAAATACAATTTGCAAATATAAAATACAATTTACGATTTATAATACACTTGATGAATTTAAAATACCAAAATATTTTATTTAAGCAATATTTAAATTTATTATTATTTAATAGTGATTCATTAATTATAAAATTTTTAATAGCAGTTTTTATATATATTATATATTTTATTAATTATTTATCGAATTTTAATTTGCAGAATTTCTAACTGGTTTTTAAATCTAAATTATATTTTTTTATTACATCTCTGACAACAAAAATTTCATAAAGTTATTCTTCGGAATAATTTTTAAAATAAATGCAAAATAATTAAAATTCAATTACTTATAAAAATAACTCTTTTTTTAAATTAATTAAGATATTTAGTTATAACTGTTTTAGAACTTTTAATTTTAAATATTTTTCTTAATTTAGATATTATTTACAAAAATTAATTATTCAAAAATTTAAAGAATGAGCCCGTCCTTCACAAAAGTGACATCCTCGTCGCGATCGTAAATATTGGATATAATGGGAGTATACCGACGCGACATGCCCACTACGTACAATAGGCCGCAGTACCAGGTTATCACCTTATGCATCCATGCGGTTTCAGCCAGATTAGCAATGGGAGATAGACTTCTTCTTTTATCATTCCCAAAAGGAATTCCTTAGCTGTTGATATACCCGAGGATTTACGAGGGGTGTCCCAAAAGTTCACGGACTGAGAGAATATGGCGTGGTCACGTGTGTGCGTGACTGTAACGCCCGGTGTGTGTACGATGACATGAGGGGGGAACCAACCAATTGTAATCGAGAAGAACTCTCATTGGCTGCCCATCGGCATGTGTGTGACATGCGAATGTATTAATTTGTCATTTTTCTCTCTTGTCGTTAGTGTTTCGACAAATACATGTGAACATTTTTGATGAAATTTTATGCAAATTTAAAATAATTCTTTTGGTAAAATTATAAATTTCAAACAAAATAATATTCAGTTTAACAAAATTTGGAATTTAAAATTAAAAATATTTTAGTCTTTGTTTTATTTTATCAATTTTCAAGGCTGATGAAAACTACTATATAAACAGCAGCAAATTTAGTTTAGTTTACCCAAAAAATTCTCTCAACAAAAACAAAATCAAGGAAGCAAGTAAACTTGATATAAAGAATTATTTTTTATTTATTATTCCTTTTAAAATATTCTTTTTGTAAACCATAAGTATCCCGTATGGGAGAAAAAGGTTTAATTTAAATCTAAACTATCGTTCGTTTTGGAGATTCACAGTTTTTGCTGTAATCTCTTAACTCGTATTGTGCTCTGACATCAAGAATTGAATTATTATTATTTTTGACTTGTTAATTTTTGTTATTTGAAATAAAGTTTCATAAAAGAATTTGTGTTCATTGTCTATATATTTATGTTGGAAGTCCTTTCTGATTAATTGAAGTCAGATTAAAGACTAGAGATTAAAGATTAAAGAATAAAGATTTGTGTTTTTTTAAAAAAAGTAAATATTTAAGATTAAAGATTTGATTACCCAACATTAGTATGGAAGAGGCAATGAAATCTCAACGAGCAATCATCTATTTCCTCTGGAAGGAAGACACCCCACTGCAGATATTGTGCACCGTTTACACCGCGTCTTTGGTGATGCCGCTATGGGAAGTGTTAAGAGAACTCACACATTTGACAGAACATTTATTACATTCACATTTCTTATCATCTTTATGGTGATCAAAAGTATTGCTTTCACTTAGATCCATCAATCAATTTTCAATATCTCCCATTATAATCTGAACTATACTTGAGAAGATTATTTTATTTAAAAATATTTAATTTAAATTTTATTGGCTGAAATAAAATATTTTTATAGTCATTTTTAAACATTAATTTGATTTTAATTATTTAAAAATTTACAAAAAAAATCAATAAACTTATTTAAAAGTTGCAATAATAAAAATTAAAAATATGAATATTAAATCTAAATTTAAATAAATTAGTTTCAGATTATAAGAAATTAAATATTGATAATCCATCTGGTTAGGAGAGGCACAATCCCAAATCAACATACAACATTTAAACATGCAAACACTACACACACCAAATATTCCTAACAGGAAGAACGGCTGTCTTTAAGTGGGTGCAACGATTCTAGACAGGGCGTCAATCATTGGAGTATGATGAACGCAGTGGGCGACCAACAACGTCCGTATGTCAAAAAAATGTGAAAGTTATCGAGGAAGTCATTCTTGGTGGCAGATGTCTCACTATCCGTGAGATAGCAGCTATTACAGGAGTTTCTAAAAGTCAGGTTCACCGCATCATTTCAGAGGAGCTACAGGTGAGGCAACAGACTGCAAGGTGGGTGCCGCAACTCCTCAACAACTACCAGAAGGCTAATCGAAAGTCTGCTTGTCAAGAACTGCTGCATCTGGTTCATGATCTCGGTGAGGCGTTCTGGTCACGGATTATGACAGTGGACGAAACGTGGCTCCCGTTTTATCTTCCTGAAACCAAGGAGCAGTCTCGTCAATGGTGCCGCCAAGGTGACAGACCGCCTGTAAAGGCGAAGACCGTCCCTTCGTCCGGGAATGTAATGGTTACAGTTTTTTGGGACTGTGATTGGATAATTCACATTGATTATCTGCCAAAAGGGGTCACCATCAACAGTGCACACTACACGAACCTGCTCGACAAAGATCTGCGCAAAGCTCTCAAGAACAAACGGCGGGGAAAGTTGTCATCAATCTCATTATTGCAACAGGACAACGCTCTTCCCAATGCAGCGAAATTGACTGTCAGTACCGTGCAATGATTGGGCTGGACACTTTTGCCTCACCCCCAATATTCACCGGACCTCACGCCGGACCTGATTATCACCTTTTCTCGGCATTGAAGAAACCCCTTCGAGGACATCATTTCGAGATTGTCAATGAAATGAAAACAGCATTGAGTGCGTGAATTGCGGATAATGATATTAGGAAGTTGACACATAGATGGGAAAAGTGTGTGAAACTGAATGGTGATTATATTGAAAAGTTCGATAGCGATTCTGATGAGGATTGATCAATTTTGTTAACTGGAATAAACTTTTTGAATTTGTTGTTACTAATCATCTCGCGAACTTTTGGGACACCCCTCGTATCAGCAGAGGCTGTAGAAAAAGGAAATGACATATGGGTATAACCTGAACAGGAATCAACTATCTTCGCGATATAATTTCTCCTTTCCGGTGACGTACCAAATCTATTCACAATATCGCACCACCTTAAGATTTTAGTGGCTGATGAAGTCCTGCCACTGTGGATGTGATCGAAGGAAACGGATAGTTTGGTGAAGGAACCCCGTCCCGATATTGATTCAAATTATTTATTCTGTTAGTTGAGCACCATTCTGAATGAATATAAAGTTGATTAACGTCTACCGGTTTCACTTGGAGTCCGAAGTCAATCATCGAAAAGTTTGGCCACCTAATGCCGTGTTTACAGCTCGTAAATTTCGTGTTTGAATTTAAATTGCAGTCTCAGTAGATCGCAACATTCATAACACTGTTCATCTATTGATTTTACTCCCTGAAACGGCTGTGATACGATGTCCTCGTCCATATTTCGAAATTTTTAACAGCAACAAATCGACTGATAGTTTGGTAATCCCCTTTTCAATTTCAAATTCATTATTCACAGCCAATGGCTGAATATCCTACTTAGGTGACAATATTATTTCGCATGGAGAATTCGAATCTGCATTAAAAAATTTATAATAAATTTCCTTCAAAAATCGAAACAGAATTGACGATAATTTATTTGCCTATAATAAATGAAATACAGAAATGTTATGGCTCATATCTTTTTCTTAAATATAACTTTCTACCATTTATAAACATTTGTTAATTTGTTGTTTATAAACATGTTAAATTGTTTATAAACATTTGTTAATTTAAACAACTGTTTATTTCTTTTAATATTCTAATTCTTTATAATAATTTTTTAAATAACTAATTTTTACAAAATATTTAAAATTACAGCATTCACACAAATTTACCACAACAACAATTTTTTTCTTTTAAAATCAAATAAAGTTTTTTTATAACTTGAAATTGTGAATTCGATATAAGAATTTACACGAATATATACATATTTCATTTTCCAACATGTTTCATACCAAACTAATGAATTCTCGTCATTCGCAAGTTGCAAGGCACCAAATATAAAATTTTACTACCATTATAATTTTTTTATCTTAATTGGATTACAATTCTAATTAGAATTTAGGTGTTGTCGCAATGAATGACGATGGAATGAAAATGGAAAAAGTAATGTTCCGTTCGTAATATGTTACCATAAAGATCACTTCAGATTTCCAGATAAGCGAAAAACTAGAACCCCGTAAATTTCTTTTAGTTCATGTGGTAACCACATATCGATATTTTTACTGACGAATCCAAGTTTCTTTAAATTACTTCCAAAAGGCCGCTAAGCTTTTTTCAAAGTCACCACCATTGGAGAATGGACCACCATCTTCTACCGCCGAAGAATAGATAGAATCACATTTTAATAGACGGGCCACTGATTCTGAGACAAGTTCTATAAGTTCTTACCGATCAGCCTTGGAGAAGAATATTATGGCGAGTTTTGAAACTGTTCAGCCAGCAACCACTACACTGAAATCTTTTGTGCTTAAACAATTTAGCAAAGTCCTATGCTTTCTCATGAATTACAGGACCATTTATAGGAGTGTTTTGGGAGTGAACTGTCGTAAACTATTTTAATAGGGCCTCCTCAACATAACCCAACATAGCATTGTATATTCCTTTACTGTCATTGTTGGGATTTGACTGATAGGCATGGCGTAGTCTGTCACGATCTTGCCAAATGGAATTAACTGTTTGCATGTTTAGAGCATTTAAGACTTGGTGAAACAGCTGTTTGTTTTTTTCCTGGCTCAATTTCCCGAATAATCCTCTTTTTTTGCTTCTAAAGTAAAATAAGTTCACAGGCGATTATCATTCATTGTATGAATAACGACAAGAATAAAATAAGAGAGAAAATAAATTTGCACTGAAATTGATTAATTTAGTTAAATAACGTGTTTTTTAACAGTACAAATAAATATTTAAAACAAAATGAAAATTAAAGAAATAAAGAATTTCTAATTTAAAAAAATCTAATTAAGAAAATGATAAATATTGGTAAATTCTACAGGGGAAATAGGTTGGTTGTATTGAATTATTTTGATTATATTAATACAATGAATGATATAATATTTTTTTTTCAATTCTTTGCCTTCAAAATTTATTAGAGACAGAAAGATAAAAAAGTTATTTATAATTTTACATCTTATGAAAATACATATATACACATACAATGCAACATCCGTAATAACAGGTGGATTTTTTTCAGCGGACTCGACAATTGGTATGTTATAACCGAAATTCTGATAAAATAGAGTCCGTAATATACGACAAATATTGCATTGAAAGTAGCATGGTTTTGCCGGATGTAAAATATTCGTCCGTACTAACCGAAGGTCCGTTATAAACCAGTTTTAATAAAAATAAACACACAATAAACACAATAAAAATAATAAACTGGGTTATGCAACTTATGGCCACCCCTGTATATATATATATATATATATATATATATATATAAACTGATTTTACATTTCTTTAATATAAAAATTATTATATTTTAAAAAAAGTCAAATAATTCTGTCCATTTTTAAATTAAAAAAATTCGAATTATCTTATGAAATATAAATACGATTTCAACGCACAAATCCATCCATAACATAAACCAGTGCAAGAAGTATATAAAATATAAACAAACAAAGAATTAACTATTGGGTTGGCCAAAAAGTCATTGCGTTTTTTACTAAAATATTTATTATCAAAAAATGACATATTTATTTTTACACGATATACTGTCCATTGTTTTCAATCACTTTCTTCCACCTTTCCGGTAGCTTCATTATTCCTGATTCATAAAAAACCTTTGCCTTTTGTCAGCAAAAAAAGCCGTCTAGGAATTATTTGATGTCATGATCATTGGCGAATGTTTTTTCTGTTTAAGGAATTCTGCAGTGATCTAAATAAGTAAAATCCGATGGGGTCAAGTCTGGAGAATACGGTGGGTGCGGCAAAACCTCCCAACCCAGTGATTAGAGTTTCTGACCAGTGGACAAACTTATATGCGATCTTGCGTTATCATGCTGATTTACAACTCCTTTTCGATTTGCCAATTTACGACGTTCCTGTTGAATTGAATGAGCCAATTTCTCCAGTTGACCACAATATCTGTCTGAATTGATGGTTTCATTCCTCGGAAGGAGTTCAAAAAACACAATTCCTTTAAAATCCCACCAG
>MQRK01242253.1:0-23885 GCA_001938485.1 Girardia tigrina | reverse complement strand
GTCACCCGTAATCAAGCGCTTCAAAAATGATCACTTTGTTCTCGCTTCAAAAGGGAATCGCAAATGTCTATACGTTTCACCAAATGAATTTCTTTCAGTTCATGTGGTAACCACATATCGAGTTTACTGACGAATCCAAGTTTCTTTAAATTACTTCCAACACTTGATTTTGATATTTCCAGAGTCTCTGCAACTTCTCTAGTCGTCATATGTGGATTAGATTTGATCAGTGCCGTTATTTTGTCGCCATCAACTTCAACTGGTCGACCGGAGCGTGGTGCATCTTTCAGATGAAATTTTTCAGAACGAAATTTTAAGTTTTAAGGAGTCACTACCATATACAAAACATATCTTCTTATGAGCTTGCACATCGGTTTTCCCTTTGCGAAAATAATGCAACAAAACATGACGAATATGCTCATTTTGATTTTCCATTTCGAATTGACGGTAAAGTAATAAATAAAAACAAAATCAATTATTATTTTGTATAAACATAGTCTGAAAATTAAGGTTTCAGAATATATAATTGCATTTAAATTTTATCACATCGTTTTATTTTTCAAACTTTTTATTAGGATGTACTCAAAAACGCAATGACTTTGGTCAACCAAATAGTTGCAAAATTTTAACAAAAGTTATTTCAATAAATTCGTTTCGTCTTTGTCCAATACGTGAAATAACAAAAGAAACATTGCACTTATTACCATAAGACTTGATACAATTATAGTAAATCAACTAATAAATCGACTAATTATAATAAATCAACCTAGGTTATTGTATCTATAAATTTCTGTTTTAATGTTAAATTGAAAAATTACATATAAAAAACTCATAATTTAAAAAAAAGTATGATTAAAAAATTTAAAGAACTGCTTTACAGTATTGTCTAATGACACAAAATTAATTTTTTTGAAAATGCTAAGCGATCTATTATTGGATTTCCTATATTAATTCCTCGCTTATTCTTTTCTTATTGTTCTTAATTGATTGTTTTCATTTTTTTCTATATCATAAAGCTCAGGTTGGTCCATAAATTTTTATTCGCTCTTTCTTTTAACAAAAATTTGTGAGGTGGTATAAACATATATACAAAATTTCCAATAACTAGTATTCCAGCATGATTGTAAAGTTACGAATTAGAGTTTTATACATAAGTAATACATCACAGTGTTTGACAGAAAATAAGGAATAAAAACAGTCGTTCAAGAAACAGATTTTTTTGGAAAACAAACTATACCCTTCAAACATCTCCCTTTTTTTTCAAAAATACCCAAACGTAATTTCCTAGAAAAACATCTAAAGTTAAAAAAAGTCTATATAAAATAAAATATTTATCTCAATTAAAAAAATAAAAAAATGTTGTTTTAATATTCTTTGTCATTTGAAATTGTTTGTATATGTCTCCGTAAATTTGATAAAATCGTTAAAATGAGCAAAATGAAATTGGATAAAGATAAAATTGTAAGGAAATTGAAAACGCTTTCGGTGACGGCGCTCTGCATACAGAAGACGTCGAAATATTTGTACCAATTTTACAAATCGTCCGACACAATCGTTTCTCTGTGGTATCAAACACTGTGTTCGGGTAAATCGATGTTCTATGACGATTATTAACAATTTTTGGGAGATTAATTCCGTATTGATTAATTTCGATTTGATTCAGAATTTTTTTTTATCTTTTTTTGCCATTTAATTTTTTAAGAAAAAAATTAAATAAACATTTTAAATAATGAAAAATAACGTATTATAAATAATTATGAATATTTTATCATCAATTAATTTTTTTAAAAATTCAATCATTCTATAAAATATGCAACTAAAAATAAAATACTTTTTTTCGGAATATTTCATAATATTTTAGTGTAAATATATTTATAATTTTGATTTTAGATTTTTTGAATTTTTTTACGCCCAATTTATTTTTATATAAATAATTAATTAAAAATAAAACATTTTTTTATTGATTTTCGAATTTTATTTTAATTTTTTAGAAAAAAAATACCGTAAATTCCGAACTATAAGCCGCACTTAAAAACCTGAAATGAGTCATAATTTAAGAGTTGCGGCTTATACGTTTTTGTAATGTTTTTATTTGTTTTATAATGTTTTTTTTGGAAAAGCAGGCAATGTGCTGTTTATAATAGGGTCTTATAGTGCGAAAATTACGGTAAATAAAAATTTGTCTAGTAAAGTAAAAAAAATATAAAATTTTAAGAAATTTCGTTATTAAAATTTTACTAAATATATAGTTTAAAAGTTAAAGAAAAGAATAATATTTTTAAAGAATATTTCATATTTTTTTTGTGACAATATATTTATAATTTTGATTTTAGATTTTCTGAATTTTATTTATGTTCTATGTATTTTTATTATTTTGATATAAATAATTAAAAATAAAATTTTTTTTATTGATTTTCTTAATTTATTTTAATTTTTTTAGGAAAAAACTAAATAAAAATTTAACTACTGAATAAAAAGTTTATAATTTTTTTAAGAAATATCTTTATAAAAATTTTACTAAAATTTTTATAATTTTACTAAATATATTAATTTAAAAGTTTAAAAAAATAAAATATTTTTTTAAAAATATTCTATATTTTTTGTCAAAATTTATTTATCATTTTTAATGTTTTTTTAATTTAGTATATTTTTTTTACGACTTATTTATTTTTATTATTTTTTTTTCATTTAAAATAAGTGATTAATTAATAAGTAAGTAAAAATACAAAATATAATTAATTAAGTTTTAATTAGAAAAAAATTTTTAAATTCATTTTTAGTAACAAAAAATAATTTTCATTTTTTAACTGAAATCACATTTTTGTTTATATTTTTTGATTTATGTAAGAATTTTTAGTATTTTTATGTTTTAATAATTTTTATTATATTTAAACAAATATTTAATAAAAACAGTTAAATTAAGTATAAATAAATTTTCTTTTTGTATTACTTTATAATTATATTATAATTTTATAGTTTATTTAAACACAAAACAACGAAACAATTGCACCAATTTTACAAATCGTCTGACATTATTGATTTTTTATTAATTTTTTATTTAAGAAAAAACATCAAAATAAAAATATTAAAAAAATAATAAATTTCTACAAATAATTTTTTTTTAGTAATTTTACAAAATATATAATTAAAATTAAAAAAATAATAAAATATTTTGCAAAAAAATTTTTGTGAAAATATATTTATAATTTTTGAATTTATTTACGTTTAATTTATTTTAATTATTTAAAAATTAATATTTAATTAAAAATAAATATGTAATGATTTAATTAATTTAAAAAAATGTTTAAATAAATATTTTTGAATTTAAATATTTTTTAAAAAATTAATTTCTTCAAAATAATTTTAATTTGTCAAATAAATTTTTTGTGGGTATTGTTAGTAATTTTTGATTTTATAATTTCAGAAATTTAGGGTATAGTTTTATATGGGCCCCAGCAAATATAAAAATAAGACAATATATAAAATATTATCAGTATACCAAGAAAATTTTTTTAAAGTATCATAACCAAAAATATCTAGAATGATTACACAATCACTAATTTCTCTGACCTATTTTTTGTAAGTGAGCAAAATGCCCGGTTGGTACATGAATAGATTCGCACCATGTTTCGGAACGAGGCCGTCCTCAACATGTGCCCTGTTTTTCACAGGGGTTCTATACTCACGGCCTTCTCCGCACCCTTCAATCTAGTGATCGTTTCCGCCAAGTCCGACACTTTCACTCAAACCCCATAAACTCATCATCGGATGATAACTCTTCCTCCAGTGATTGGTTGTTTTCATCCCCAGACGAGTCTCCATCGCGCCTCCTGTTTGGGAAAGAGACTTCGTCTTCGGATGATTCATGGCCCCGGGCTTCACCCTCTTCCTTCCCCTGCTGCATTCTAATCCTATAATTGCATGATTGTAAGAGTGCATCCAGGACCGCTGGATCAAAGTCCTCGGTGACCTCAGGTTCCACATGTTCATATTCCATCTCTTCTATCATGAGCATTGATTCCTGAGGCTCCTCTATTTCTTCGACTACTATTTTTCTTATTCTTTTTGTTCCTCCATCACACCATCTCGGTGATAAAACCATTGTTATATCGAGTATTTTACATTTGATGCTGAGCAGCTAATGGAAATTTTCCGTATCTCCTTTGGTGGTATCTTTAAGATTGTCAGGATATCGGTGATTCTCCTCCTAGAGCGCCAATCTGGAGAGTATGCACCGATAACGTTGTCTTAGGCATAGCAAGACGACACGTCACCGCCATGTTCTCGTAGTGATCGAGATTCCTGACATTTCTATATTCTTTTTCTGTATCATACGGACACTTTATGTCTATAAATACAAGTGCTTCGACCCTTTTACATACACTTGTAGATCAAATCGGTCTCTCGAATGTGCATATTGACACTCAACATCTATGTGCACTGTGCAATCAAGATACTGAGTGATTCGATCTCCTATTTTTGAATAAATATATAATTAAAAAATAATAGGCTAAGATCTGATTAATTTTGTATCAGTATTACTTTTTAATTATGTTAGAATTTAATGGTATATTAAAACACAAAACATCGAAATATTTGTACCAATTTTACAAATCGTCTGATAAAATCATTTCTGTGTGGTATCAAACACTGTGTTCTGGTAAATCGATGTTCTTCAATGATTATTTCAAATTTTGCGGGATTAATTCCATATTTATTAATTTCAATTTGATTCAGAAATATTTTTTATCGATTTTTGTAATTTATTTTGGTAATAAAAATATTTTTTTTGAATATTTAATATTTTTTGTGAAAATTTATTTATAATTTTTGACTTTTTTTCTATAAATTTTTAGTTATTTTTATTACGTTCAATTTATTTTTACTTTTTTTAGAAATAATTAAAATTAATAAATATATGTGACAATTTAATTAATTTTATAATAATTTGAAAATAAAAATTTAAGGTAATTTTTTAATAATAAAACAAATAATTTTATTTTTTTATTTGAAAAAAATATTTTTAAAAAATTAATTTCTTCAAAATAATTTAATATTTTTATAATAAATTTTGAATTAAGAAATACAATATATTTTTTAAAGATGTATTAAATTTTTGTGAAAATTATTTTTAAATTTTGATTTTAATGTTTGAAAATAACTTTTGATAATTTTTAGTTTTTTATTACGGTTAATTTTTTTATTATTTAGTTATTTTTACATAAATATTTAATTAATAAATCTAATTAATATTTTTATAAATATTACTGATTCATTATCCTTGAATTTAATGGTTTATTTCAACACAAAACATCGAAATAAATTTTACAAATCGTAGGACACAATTGTTTCTGTATGGTATCAACTTGGGAGATTAATTCCGCTTCGATTAATTTAAACTTGATTAAGAAATAGTTTTTATACATTTTTGTAATTTTAATATTTATTTTTAATTTACTTTTTATATAAGAAAAAAATTAAATAACAATTACAATAATGACAAAAAATAAATTAATTTTTACGAAATACTATTTTATTAATTAATTTGTTTAAATAATTTTCTAAATATATTATTAAAAATTAAAATAATAATAAAATATTTTTTTGTAATATTTCATATTTTTTTTGTGAAAATTTATTTATAATTTTTGTTTCTGTATGATATTTTAGTATTTTTTATTACTTTGAATTTATTTTTATTTAGTTATTTTTGAATAAATAATTAATTAAGGATCACTAATACACATTGAAACGCTTTAGCAATTTGTATCTTTATCTCTAAAATCTTTTTAATTATTTTTTTGAGAGTTTTGAATTACATCAAAATGTATTATTATAATTTTATTAATAATTATTTTTTTAAAATCATTATTTACTGTGTATTTTCCGCGGGTAATACGGTGGAAAAAGATTAAAAGATTATACATTATTTAATTTATACAAGAACTTAATATTCAAAAGGAATTTGATGATCAAAAATTGAGATGCGGGTTATACAAATGTGTGGGTTATCCACAGTAAATTATTAATTTTATTAATATTTTAATGACCTTTGCCGTGTGTTCTTTCAATATTTATTTTTTATTAATTTTAAAAAAACAATTACTTTTCGAAGGTGTATGCGGAAAAATTTCTCATATTAATAATAATTTTACCATATTAATCTTTAACGAAAATTCAGCCTCGGAACAATTGAAAGTGTCGTTATTTTATATCGCCAATGAAATGTTACAATCGAGAAATTACGGTTGTAATAATTTTAAACAATCCTGGAAACTTCAATTAATTCCTTCGTTGGATTTAATCAAGTAAAATGTGGTTTATAATTAACATGAACAAATACAGATTTTGTTTGTTAACCAAGTAGAAAAGGATTTTTTTTACACTAATTAAAGAAAAAACTCTTTTGGTCTTTCTCTGTGTCATTTTTATTTCAAAATGCTTGGCATATCAATAGACTTTCTTATCCAAATTAATTTTAATTAATTTATTTTAAATATATAAGTAATTGGTGCCTAGACACTTCGTATAAAAATTTGATCAAAATTATAATGCTGGCACATTGACAAGAAATTGGTATACATTTTGGGACTTTTTAAAATATTCTCGGAGATGCAGCTATGAATGCCAATACAATTCGAAAAATCAATCAGGAACAGGAAAATATTGAATTTGCACTTTTTGAAATGAATGCAGAGAAATAGAAATTTATTCACAATTTACAAACACAAAGAGAGTTTCAAGAATTAAACACAAATAAGTTAATATTTAAACACAAAAACTGAATAAATAGAAGAACTTTTTCAGGTGATCGATTGTCACACTGGATGTTCCAACGTAAGTTATCAGAGGTTTTTGACACCATAACGAACTTTGATGTAGAAAATGGCGTGACTGTGTATCGGAGTACCAAACATACACACTTTGGTGATACTTCAAAAATTTTAATTAAAACTCACTTTGAAAATAAAAAGAAGTACAGTTTCAAATCCAAATTCTCATCCTACTTCAGTCAGAATTACAGGGTGCACAAAAAAACCGACCACTTTAAATTTGACAATTACTGTAAAATCCCGAACATAAGCTGCAGAGAACGTTTTTATGAAAGTGTATTTTTTAGTCGTATAAGCTGCAGCGCGTATTAGCTGCACCATTTGTGTCGCTCACATCTTGTCACTTGATAACATTAAGAAGGAATCCAAAGAAGCTTTCATACCTGCCGGATTGACATCAAAGGTGCAGCCATTAGTTCTTACTGTTAACCGTTCGTTCAAATCGAAATTGTGCAGGAAGTGGGAGGATTGGATCATTAAAGATTATGAGAACATCAAACATACTTATTCCGGAAATATGAAAGCAGCTGAATGGAATACCATTTTCGATTGGATTTTCTCCTCTTGGGAATGTCAGTGCTCGTCTCCAAACGACTTTCTTGTCCACGGAAAAACTTTATCTTCCAACATTTCTCGGTACACCCGACCATCAACTTTGACACCTTCGGCAATGAACACAAGAGGTGTCTTGCCCTTTGACCAATGGATCCCGGTCCAAGCCATGATTTGCCTCGGCTTTTGCTGGCGGGAGATAATGCGCTGCTCCAGTGGGAGGGGCTCAACTGACCAATCGCGATGGTTTTGGGAGTTGAAGCTTTGTTCGTCTTTGAACAACTTTTCATCAGTGAAGAGGATTGAGCGATGTCTTCCGGCCACGAATCTTCTTTTTAACCTTTTTCATCGATCCAGGCTTTTTTGTTTAGCACTTCGGATCAAAAACTGCCACTTAGCCTTTTTTCTTGACTTCATCCCAAGGTCTTTGTGAAGTATGTTCCGGACTGATCCATCTGATATGCCCAATGCCTTGCCAATCTCTCTGGTCGAGTTCTTCCGGCTGTTTGAGTTTCGCTTGATTCTTCCCTTGATGCTACGCACGTTGGCTTTCGTTTTCGCCGTTCTGGGGCGTCCACTTCCAGGGCTACGCTGATTTATACCAGTTTCATTGAATTGGGAAATAATATCATGCAGTTTGGTTTTTGGTACACCAAGCGATTCAGCAATTTGGCGCTCGAATTTTCTTTGTAGATGTAACTTTATAATTGCTTTCCTGTATTCAGACATGCTAATAAACAAATACAATAAATTGATATGTATAAATTTATTTAGAGTGACAAAAATACAATGTGTAAAAACCAAGATAAAAAAATACAAAGTGAAAAAAGCAAAATAATTGTCAAATTTAAAGTGGTCGGTTTTTTTCGTGCACCCGATATTAAGTGTTACACATACAGAAATTCTAGCAAATTTGTCAGACCGAATAAATATTTTCAAAACAATAAACAAAGTTCAGAATTCCAGTCGTGGAGGAGAATCGGCCCCTTCATGTTGACCACGTTATAAATTGTTTTATTTGAAGAATTATTTTTTTTAAAGGAACGAAAATAATATCAAATTCTAAAACAGCTCGTTTCAGAGATGATTTCGCAACAGAGTAAATTTGATCACTTTATATTTCATTACTGTTTTATTACTTTTATATAAATCATTTATTTGGTTTGGAAATGGTAAGAATCGTATACAGGTAAAAAGTGTGCTATGCGATCATAACTATTACCGAGGGTGGACCAATATCACATATTTATAGTACCTTTACACAGCCCACAGTTTCTCTACAAAAGACGCACTACTATAAAATTCTGTTCTTAAGTCACGCATGGTTCTTAGATGCGTCCAGAAAGATTGTTATGGCAATTGATTGCAAGACATCGTAAATTATAATATAAATGTCTCACGAATCAAAGCAAGCCTCTTGACATTTTTATCTGAAGTCACATTTTTCACAAAAAGACACATAATTATTATTATGTGTAATTTCTATTTTGACTTTTTATTGATGATTCTTTTCGTTGCATTATATCAATTCAATTATTGTTGTGGCAAGTAATAAGTCCTTTTTCTTTTGGGAAAACAAACACCAATTTAGACTTAAAGAATTCAATTTGTCCTTAATATTGTTTTACAAGGAATTCATCGACTATCGATAAAGTCAATCGAATTTTCAATATTTGGATGGAGAGACGTGTTTACGAGCAGTCGTTCGTTGAGGAACTCATCAACAGATTGTGTAGGGACTTGAATTCTATTTCCTATATCGATTTAATTTTCGTCTGTTTTTAAGCGTCAGCTAGAAGTCCGATTTTGAACGAGGATGATAAACGATCTATTATTTCGAATTTCGAGGTTGATAATTTATTTTTAGATTTCATAATTATCGTAATTTATTACAAATAAATTATTATTTTTTGTTAAAAAATATTAATTTTATTTTAGGATTTATTTGAAATATTTTTGCCATAATATTTTAATATAATGTACTAAAAATTCCAATGAAAACTTATCAAAGAAATTAATTAAAATAATATTTTAATAAAATATTTGATTCCTAGAAATAAGTCGCAGAGAGCTTGTCATATACGCCCTTCGCCGTGACGAAAAATGTCGATGCCTTGCATTTGATTTCACTCCACCTAAGTAGTGCGATTAAATTAGATTAAACACACTCACGTTAAGCCTTCATGTCACATATGTATGTGTTTAGTGCAATACTTTGAAACTTTTATGAGACTCGCATTTAGGCGATTCAAATCGAACTGACCAAAGATTACAGAGCTTTGTCGAGACATATCTCTGCATTGAAGGCACACAAATCAGTTTACCCACCTTCAATAATGACTGCTATTTGAGTCATCTACAGTAACAGTATAGCTAGACACATCATCTATAGCACTGTCCTTTGTTTCTATAATATTAGATTGGGGAAAAAGTAATCCATTATTTTAATTCATTATTTATCGATCAAACAATTTCAAATTTATGCTCTTTGTCAAGGTAACATTTCACAGTAATTTGACAAAATTCTTTTTTGCTTTTTTTTATTCAGTTCTGAGTTACAGGGTGTTAAAAATGGAAGTCAACAAAGAAAAAATTCGGTACATTGTACAGTTTTTATTCGATGAAGGCGAAAGTGCAAACCAGGCAGCTGTTATTGTGAATGGTATCTATAGTGCCAATATTGTAACAGCTAATTACACGCAATTTTGGTTTCGTCGATTCGTGGAGGTATTTTTGATGTTAAAGATGCACCTCGCACAGACAGGCTTATCGTTGAAAATGTCGATAAAATCTCGGCAAGGATCTAAGTTGACCGGCATGTTAGTAGTCGTAGCATCGCACAGGAGCTGAAGATCGACCACAAAACGGTTTTAAACCATTTGGGCAAAGCAGGATTCAAAAAGAAACTTGATGTTTGGGTTCCACACCAATTAACACCAAAAAACATGATGGATCGAATTTCTATCTGCGAAGCCTTGGCCAAACGAAATGAAATCGACCCATTTCTTAAACGGATGGTTACTGGGGATGAGAAATGGGTCACATACGACAATACTGTACGAAAACGATCGTGGTCAAAGTACGGTGAAGCACCTCAAACGGTCGCCAAACCAGGACTAACGGCCAGGAAGGTTCTACTGTGTATTTGGTGGGACTGGAAAGGAATCATTTATTATGAGTTGCTTCCGTATGGCCAAACACTAAATTCAGATATGTACTGTCAACAACTGGACCGTTTGAAGATAGCAATTAATGAGAAACGACCAGAATTGGCCAACAGAAGAGGTGTTGTGTTCCATCACAACAACGCCAGACCACATACGTCTGTAGTGACTCGCCAAAAACTCAGGGAGCTTGGTTGAGAAGTTTTAATGCATCCACCATATGGTCCGGACCTGGAACCAAGCGATTACCACCTTTTTCTCGTATTGCAAAATTCCCTGAGTGATAAGAAATTGGGATCAATAGAAGATTGTGAAAATCGATTACTACAGTTTTTCGTCAATAAGGACCAAGACTTCTACAATAGAGGCCTTAGGAAGCTACCTTCAAAATGGCAACTAATTATACAACAAAACGGTTAAAAATTATATTTGACTCCAAGAGGACAATCCGAAACATGTTAAATAAAGTTTTGAATTTCACACCAATATAATGGATTTCTTTTTCCCCAACCTAATATATTGGTTAGAATGACACTCTCTACCAAGCATCACAAACTACGACTACATAAGACAAAGAAACATTTGAGATAGATCTAAGATCAGCGACGACTTCAATAGAACGTATTGCTGACTGCTGCATTTCCAAACTTGATCGATAAAAAGAATTGTGTCGGTGATGACCTGGATTTAAATTTGGTTTGGTTGAAGAACTGCAGTTGTAAAGATTGATGGAATATTGAATTCAACGAAATACAGATGAAATTTTGTAACAATTTGCTTTTTCAAGAAGATAATACAAGACCACATGGCATACGAAATTTGAATGAAGCATAACACCGCAATTCTTTCATTGTCTGCTCGTAACTCCGACCTAACACCGATAGAGCAATTCTCTGAAAAGCTTGGGTTCACCAATAGTCGACTCAATCAAATTTAGGTTTGATAGATTATCTGGCTTGATTATCTTAGCGTATGCTAAGAGTAGAAATTAGTAATTCCTAGTCCTGTCAATCCTGAGTGGCGACTTTACTCTTGGGATGTTCATTCTCTGTGTTCGTTATGTGGTCAACTTGTATATTTTATTTTGGATTTTTAAAAATATTTTATGATCGTTATTCAACAATAGTTTAAAATTCCTTATTAAATTCTAGTTCTTTTTAATTAAAATATATCCGAAACGCGATGAATAAGGCATTTGTATACCATTTCTTTCAATTTATTTTACAAATAACGCGTTATACAGCTAAGGGTGGTTGTCGACTTGTTTTTCTTCCAATTCTTAAACGATATTTTTCAAGCATATTACGTAATGGATTATAATGAGTCGACAATGACTTAATCGGTTATCTTAATTTATCCCAATTCATAAAAAATCACATTCTGGTCTAATGATTTTTAAGTATCTTGAACACGCTTCTAGGACAAAATATCACAATCGCCAAGTATTATGAATGAAATTATCGCAATATATTTTAAACGTTTACAATCTAAATGTTAATTGTGAGAAATGATTGGATTGTGTTTCTCCTACCAAGATGGCTGATCAATATTTAAATTCCTATTATCTGAAACTAATTTAATTTAAATGTAGATATCAAACGTTTCAGCACCCTAACCCTAACCCATGAGTCTAAAGTTATTTGTGATGTATTGTCCTGTCACTGTTGGACATGAGTCAGATTACACTTTTTTAATTTTCTGCATACATTAAATTATCATTGTTAGTTTCGGTGCGTGCATACGAGGAAGAGTTAAAATCCACTATAAGGTTTATTTCCGCCATACAAGTACAAATTCTGAATCAATTACAATTGCAAGAAATATGAATTATTCTTCACTTCCCCAATATTAAATCACGATTTTTAAAATAATAATCAATAAATGTAAATTATTTAAACAACATTTAATATCATTTTTCACTAGATACAGTTTTATATCTTATTTCGAAGAACTATACTCAATCTGTTAATGATGAACTGGACTTGATATTTTATAATTTTTATTTACTTTAATTTTCCATTTAACTTTTTAGGATATTCTTTACTAAAATAATTAATAAATTTCATAATTAAATTAATTCAGAATTCAAATTCAATTAATTTAAAATTCAATTATTTAATTAATTCAAAATTTTTAAATATCAACTTAAATCTTAACAATTTTTATTTACATTTAATTTAATCATAATATTCCACATATTCTTTAATAAATTATTTATTCAAAAATTTCTACTTCTTGAATTAAATCTTAACAATCATATCCTACCAAAATGTAAAAAGTTTGGTAGCCGCTAAAAATACTGTTTATTTAGACGTGGAACAAACAACATCAAACACGGTCACATTCAAAACAAAAAAAAATTTAATGAAAAGTTGATGGAGCAAAGTAACATCGTATTATTTTTAGCGGCTACCAAGCTTTTTACATTTTGGTAAGATATGATTGTTAAGATATTCGAGTTTTAAAAGTGATCGTTTCCGCTGAGATGATCAGATTTTAGTTTGAAATAACACTTGTCATCCATGAGAATCATTTTTCCTCTCAAAACTTCAAAAATATTTTTAAAATGTAATTTTCCTGCACGACGTTTTGCAATCTTCTCTTATTCAGAGGTGTACTGTGGAGCTTTAATTCATTTATAACATGGAATTCCCCGTTCATTTCTGATGGTTTGGGGACTCACAGTGCGATTCTTGGCTTTTTGTCGGAGTAAAACACTCCTTTTGTTTACTGACCATTGAAATATGCTGGTTCGTTTGGTGTTTATCAGTTTCTTAATATGTCCACCACTCCCTGGCTTGTGAGACACCTCCAAATTCATCTGTAGTCTTGTAAGGATGGAGTAGATTGGTGAATGATATTCCTTTCGTATAATGCATTCTCCAAAATCTGCTAACACTGCCTCGGAGCTGTTGCTCTTTCATGACTATAGTAGAAAAATGACTAACTGCAGGACACGTCAGAATTGTTTACAGCTTTTCTTTACATTCAATTCTTACTATAAGTATATTATTAATTCAATTTTAAAATATCCAGATTTTGCCTTTACAGCCGTTACACATTAATTTCTACTAATAACATAGTGTAGTGATCAACAAAATATATAACTTCCTGTCACTACTGGTCATGGTATTAGTTATTTAAATTTGCTCTTATATATCATAATAATTTGATTCTGTTCTTAAATAATCCTGCATTTCTTCAGAAACGAAAATTGAAGAATTATCTTCATGTATCAAATAATAATAATAATTCGTCTTTCAATATATAATCATAAAATTTTGCCTTAATTATATTTTACCTACAATTTAATCTTATTCTGTCAGTCTTACTTTTTGTATTATTACTCTCTTGTATTACATTTTGATTTGTACTTTCTAAATTAAAAAGTATAACGTGATTATTATTTCCTGGACTCTTTATACTTATTGAACGCACCATATATTTGATAAGTATTTACCATATATAACATAGTGCTGCCTTAACTTTTTACTTGTTAACATGATTATATTATGACTGCGGCTTATAGGGAGATCACGCTAATATGTTTTTTTATTAATTTATAAAATTAAAAGAATATTTATGGTAAATAAACTTTTTTAATGGTAAATATTGAATTTAAGCCTGAAGATGCCATGGAAAAGCTTCGAAGTCTAATAAAAATCGAGTCCGATCTCTCTGAAACCATGTCTCACTTCGATCTTAACTCATTAAGTTTCGATGAAAAATCATGTCTCGAGTCAATCAAGAAGCTCAAGGATAAATATCATTGTAACCAGTACAGCGCTCGCCTTGACGAATCAATCAACCAACTCTTCCAACTAGTCTCTCTTATCGACCAGGAGCTCAAAGCACGTCAATCCTCTCTAAAACTAATGGAACACGCTGAGCTCTATTATCAAACCCAACTGAATGAAACCCTTATTGTCGAGGACGCTTATAAGCGATACGGAAACCTTATCACTCGAACGAAAGATGCGTTAGAGGAACATCTCGACTTTCTGAGTGATGATATTATGTGCCCAGTTGACATAGACGATGCCCCAAGCCCCGGAAAAACTCCACCTCATTTGTACGGTGACACCTCCGCTGCCTTTGATTCCCATATCTCTCCTATGTCTTTCCAAGACGTTTTAAGCCCCTCTCAATCTATGGATATGTCTGATGATGACACTGATGCAATCATGGATCGCTCTCCTTCGAATGACATCACCAAAAACTCTGCTAGTAACCGTCCGTATTCTCCGAGCACCGCCATAGATTATCCCTCTAATAATAAAATCACTAATCCAATCGAAGAGTCAAATAAAACTCAATCCAAACCTCTATCGTGCAGTGATGCGCTCAAAATTCTTACGTCTGTATTCAATCAATCTCTCACTAAGAAGATTCAATCTACCAACGCGAATAATGTATCAAGCACCATCACTACCACTACGGTAACCCCGTCTTTATCCTTATCTTCATCGGCGTCTTCATCATCGATAGTAACAACCACCACTCTGACTGAGTCGAATATTCGAATGAATCTTCAGCCAGATATGTTCCGGAACACGCTGGCGTGTGCGGGAAATCTTGGAACAGACAATAATACGACTGGAGTAACCAATGATTCGTCGGGGATCGATAAATCTGTTGGCAGCGGTGGAGCTGATAAAAATAACAACAATAATAATAATACCAGCAGCAATAATGAATCGTTGGTTTTCGCAGATGCGTTCAGATTAATTTCTAATTTGACCGGAATTAAGAATATCAGCGAGCGGTAATTTTGATTCAATTTTCTTCAGATATTTTTTTTATTATTATGGCTACAATCTTTTTTTAAAATTTTATTTCATACAATTTTTTATTACCAAAAATGACAATGATTTACATTGCTTATATGAAAGATTTATATTTATTAAGTCCATCTTTTTAGATACTGTTGCCCTTTTAAGGATGAAAATAAGGATATTTAATAGACTAAAATTATCATTTTTTAACATTTAATTATTTCATAAAATAAGAACACTTAGTTATTCTCTTTGAAACTGCATATAATTTTGATACTTTGTTAAATAGTGATTTATTTTGTTTTAAACTATAAATATAAGTATTAGTATATGAGGTCTACCGGCAAGTTCTGTCCGTTTTTGGAATAAACAAAATACAAATTTTTCTTACCGTCAATAAACTTTATTAAATAATATAATTGCCATAATGATTAATGACTTCTTACCAGCGTGTAGGCAATATTTTTATCTCATTTTCGTTAAATATCTTTTGATGCAAAAGTTGAGTCAGTGCTTGTTTTACATCTGTCTCAATTTTGAATTTTTTGTCATTCAAAAAATTTTATAAGGACAAAAACAAATGATAGTCGGATGGTGCTATGTCCGGGAATACGGTGGATGCGACAGAATTTCCCAGCCTAGTTCTGCAATTTTTCAACGAGTCCCCAAAGTTGTATGTGGCTTGGCATTATCATGATGCAATATGATGTTCATCCTATTGAATAGTGTCGGCCTCTTTTCTTGGACTGCTGTCTTTAAATTATTTAGTTGCTGACAATATCTGTCTGAATTGAGATTTTCGTTCGGTTTTAAAAATTCATAATGTATTGGTCCTCGAATGTCCCACCATATACACAATATTCTCTTGTTCAAAGTCAAATTTGGTTTAGGTGTAATCCAATTCGGACTAGGTTTTCCGGGTTCATAATATGCCCTTTTCCTTATGATATTTTCGTATGTAACACACTTTTCATCTCCAGTTATCATCCGGTTCAAGAAAGGCACATTTTTTTTCGGAGCAAGCAGAGATGTGCATATGACGATTCGATGTTCAAAATTCTTCGCACTCAATTCATGTTGAATATTTCCACACCAATCCTATCGTCCGAATATGCTCTAAAATGGTTTTTTGAACTGAAATAAGTGTTTCTTCGATCTCCGATGTTGTCAGAAAAGGATCTTGCTCTAACATGGTCTTAACAACACCGTAATCTATCAAAGATGGTCGGTTATTAAAAAAGTCGAAATCACCTGATTCAAATTTGTCAAACCATCTTTACTATACTTTCTCCAAACACTTTCAATAATTTTCTGCATGCTTCTGTAGCATTTCTGTCTTGTTGAAATTCATATAAAATACTGTGGCGTAAATGAACTTAATCAGTAACCATGGGTATACTATCGCATCATACACACAAGACTAACACGAATCAACTTTATTGTAGTTATTTTGCTACCTCAGTATGTTTACATTAAGTGATTTTATTTACATGTGTTATATGTTTTTAAAGCTCTTGAACTGCTCTATCACAATATATATTAAAACTTTTAATTAGTCGTTAATATAATTTTTATGGTCTTATAGAAAAATCATGGAAAATTTTGAAATTCGTGTTCTTTTACGCCATTACTGGAAACATGGCTTAAACGCAACTGCAGCAACAAAGCAGATATGCGAAGTTGAAGGCGATAATGTGGTCTCAAATCGTACTGCACAAAATTTGTTCAAAAGGTTCAACGAAGGCGACATTGACCTCGGAGACAATGCACGTTCAGGCCGATCTATCACCGTAGATTCCTGAGCAATTCGTGAAGCCGTCGAGACAAATCCATCAATAAGTACTCGCAGATTGTCGGCCGAACACGATATTCCTCAAATATCCATTGTACGACACCTTCACGCTCTTGGCAAGGTCGATAGACGATGTCGAGAATTGACACAAATTCAAGCCGAAAAGCTTTTCGAAACTTGTCAAAAATTGCTTGAATATCCGCGCGATGATCGTTTCATCCGTCGAATTGTAACTTGTGATGAAAAGTGGGTTTACTTCAGTAATGCAGACCAACAAAATCAATGGTTGGACCCCGGAAAAATGGCGAAACCGGTAGCGAAACGAGATCGTTTCTCAAGGAAGGCACTTTTGTGTGTTTGGTGGAATTTCGAAGGTGTGATTCACTTCGAGCTGGTTCCAAATAGTCGTGCGATCGACGCTGACCTTTACTGCGCCCAACTTGATCGAATGTATGTGGCACTTGGCGAGAAATACTCCGTTTTGATCAATCGAAAGCGAGTTCTTCTACAACGGGACAATGCAAAACCGCACACCGTCAAACAAACAAAGTAAAAAATTAAAAGTCTCGACGCCTTTGAACTTCTTCCACACCCAGCGTATAGTCCGGATCTTGCGCCATCCGACATCACCTTTTCCGCTCTATGGCACACTTTCTTCGTGGCCGCAGCTTCAATAATCGAGGTTGAAAGCGAGTGTCACCAGTTCTTCGCTTCTAAGAACAAGGATTTGTACCTCAGCGGGATCGTACAACTTGCTCATAGATGGGTTCAAACTATAGATTCAAATGGCCTTTACTTTGAAACTTAAATGTTTTTTATTTGTTGTAAAATTATGTTTAAATTTTTAATAAAAAATACGAAGACTTTTGGTTCACCCTAATAATAAATTGTGATGTTAAATTATGAGTTTTGAATTTGAAAATAATGAAAGTGTCATAAACGCTACTTACGATGAAAATAAATGATTATGTCAAAATTTGATTGAAAAAATCTTTTTAAGATCCCAAAATGGGAAAAACGGAATATTCGGAGTTCCCGAACAAGATATCTACTTAATTGCAAGATATCTACTTAATTGCAAGATATCTACTTATAAATTATAAGTAGTTTATATTAATTTTTATTGTATTTTTTTAATTAAAATTTTTTAAATGTTAACTTTTTTAAATTTTAAAAACTTTGTTGGCAAAGTAGAGTTCTGTTTGCATAAAGAATGAATATAAAAAATTTAATTTTTTGATTTACTAGTTCCATTTCTTTGACAATCTTTCGAATTTTGAACGACATAATGACTGTTTTTCTACATTTTAATATTCTTTCTACTAACGTTGACAGTTTATCTCCACTACAAGATGTTTCATCTTTGTTTTTAGGATAATAAATATGTTCTGATTTTCGATAATTTTCTAAATATATCTTGGCAATCTTTACCGCATTATTATTTCATTAATTAACATATTAACATGATCAAACATTTTGTTTTTACTTTTTTTCTGTTACGAGTTGAATAGTGCCATTCATTTTTTTTACCGTAACTCAATATAACGTTTCAAGCTCATTTTTTCATTATTGCTTCTAAGGTGCTCATTGACACTCTTTGGATGGCTTCAATTTCTTCCACTTCAATCTTTCTTTCAACTTCAAGTCACAATTTGCGAAAGTAAGGGAATACGTTAAATGATTAAAAATAGATTTGATTTTGAATAAAAAATTTACGAAAAATAAATGAGTTGTCACTGTGCATTATTCAATAAGATACACAGGTATTCATGATCGTGATATTATGGTAGAATTCGAAAATATCTTCCCTTCAATCGTGTAAAACTTTGAAATAAGAATCATCTGTAACTGCTTGACAATTGAATTGGTGATTTTGACGTTCATTCTACACTTTGACACTTTGTTTTCGAGTCATTCTAAAACATTTCGTCACCAGTGAAAATTAATTTCAGGATGGTTAGACTGTTATTTATTGCACTCATCATTTTTGCTCTACTGTTATTACAAACCCTGCTACAGAATTTAACAAATTGTTTTTTGTCGATGTTTAATGCCTCTTCCATTATTCGCAGTGTCACATTTCAAACGTTGGATACGAATTCTCTCACTTTTGTTTTGAATCTGCTGTTAGAATTATTGTTGGTCATTCCAATCGTTCGGCTGCATCCCAATTTGAATATATTGCTAAAAATATTGTACATCTCTTTTTCCCATCATTACTATTTCCCATCTTTATTGTAGGAGGTGGATACCCCGTCAAAAATAACGCTTAGTCTTAAGAGGTAAGCCATGAATCAATCCAGTTTTGACAATCTTCGTAGGTATATTTCTTATGCATCCCAAATTGCTCATTCCATAAACGTTTTGCGTCATTTTAAACTTTTCTTTAGCTGTGGTTCTAAATTCTGCTTAAACTTTAATAACAGAATCCAGAGTGCATTAGCTATAAAAAGTGTATTAAATGATGTGATTACTTTAAATAAAGAGTTAACCGAATAATACAAAAACTAAGTGGAATACTCATTGTTTCAGTGATAACATCTTTGTCTATAAAATCTTAAGTTTTGAAATTAAATGACTTTATATCTTCGAAAGTCTTCTTTCTATTTTCAGAGTTGAAAGTAAAACCATTTAAGTGTTAAGTTGAGTCAATTTTTTATGTTATTCGATGAATATACTAAATTACTAAGTTACACAATTATATTCGTAATTATCAATATCTCAGAAATTACAAATCTGAAACCACCAGTTCATCTGGTACTACGATTCCCATTCTGACTAGTAAAAGTTCTTATAGGAATAATTCCAATGAGCCCGAAAAGATGAAACCAAATTTATTTCCATATAACCAATCAACATTTCCAACGGTTAATGCGTCAACTAAATGTGATACGGTTCCGCATCCGATTTTTCCAGATGTTCAAAGTCCATTTCCAACCATGTTCGGTCAACATCCAATGAATAGCAACCCACTTTTTCCTCTTCTCAGCAATCACTCAGGAATACCGACACAACCACCGCCTCCGATCTTTAATCCTCTCCCAAACAATCATCTCGCATTTAATTTAAGTGTGCTGAATAAAGACAACAGTCAGTCCGCTAAAAAGAGTCCTGGAAGTTGTACGGAAGATGAAGATGAAGGTGGAGCAACACCAACTCAAGATGAACCTGTTATTCATCCAAATCCAACAAATATATTTAGTGAGTTTTCAATATGATTATTATTATTTCTTTCACTATGTTATTATTATTATTATTATTGAGATAAATGTTATTATACTGTTGTGAAGATTATATAATGATCGTTTCATAAAAAGATTACCCCCTTAGAATATTCGAAGAACTAAAACTCTGATTGTCTACATATTGTTGTAATTAAAATTTAGGGAGCGGGAAATTAGCGTTTAGTTTGTTTTGCGTTTTGTTTGTTTCCTAGCTAAAGCGATACAAACATCGTTCAAATATACGAGTGTACCCCGCCAGTCAAAAATCGTATTTATATGGACCAGCACTTCAGTATTAGTCTATTAAATATATATATCAATACTGGATCCGTTGAAAATGTGTAGTATTATGAAAATGCTCCACATACCATTATAGGAAATCTAATATTTTTGACAATAATGGGAAAACATTTTCTTCTTAGGCTACATTAAAAATATTACTATCGGGGGCCGCATAATATATAAACTTAAATTTCTGTCTGTTTGCTTTTCTTTTGAATACCGTACATTCAAATGTAACCAAACTTCCCACATAGATTCTCCTTATAGAAAGGATATCCAAAAGCTACTTTTAATTCAAAATATTAGTGTTTTGGAGTTCACCATTCAATGTTTTTGTCCTCCACTTCTTTTTGAATACTTCTTTTTATTAGAATCAAGAAGACCATTTAGGCAGACTTATCAATAGATTTTTTTTTATTTTATCAGATTTTTATTTGATTTTATTTTTTTTATTATTAGATTCTTTACAAACATTCATCTTCACAAATTTCTAAAAAAATCGAGAATAATTAAATATATTACATATCGACATGCGATTATCATAATCTTTACTCAACACAGAGTACTTATGAACCAACAGAACATGTTTCAATCAACATTGACTGACAAGTATCTTGTCAATACAAAAGGTTCTCACTGATCCGATAAATGAATATTCTCTTCAACGGACCTCTGAAATTCATTGAATTGTGAATTAATTATAATTAATTTCAACAAACACTTTTTAATGTTAAAATTAGTGATGATAATTAATGTTGTCACCGCCATATCAGATATTACTAACACAGAAACAGAAGTTAAATCGTGTTGGTAATTATCTAATCATTATGATATTAGATTACTGTTAGAACTGTGTAAACGAGAATGACCCACTTGAATCGATGAAGCATAGATAGTGAAATAAACTCGAAACGAAGTAATTAACAAATATATTGATAATTCAATACTATAACGGAAAGATATCCAAGAAGAAAAGAAATTTTTCTCGATTACAACAACAAGAAACAGGTCGATTGGTTTATAAAAAAAATACACGTTACTTGCTTTATTCTTCGTTAGAATTGAATTGTTAGGTTATTATCTTTTCCAGATCTTCTTGATTGTTTTGAGATTTGATTTCCTTTTTCTTTGACTGGTTGTAAATTGAAGGTATTGGTTGAGGAAAGACGGAATACTTATAGTTTACAATTATTATTTAATTTTCTTTTTTGTTGGAAAAACGTAATCGTTTAATTATTATCTCTTTCGGATCTCCTTGTTGTTTTTCGGAACTTTCTTTTACTGATTGGAAATTGAGGGAATTGGGCAAGGAAATGGGGAAGTGATAATGGTTTCTAGGAAACTTCTAATCCTTTTAATTTAAAATCCAAATTTGTTTTTTATTGATTTTTTTAAATATTAATGGTTCAATCAAAATTTATTCTTTGGATTGAATTTAATTATTTTTTTCTGTTGTCAATTTAAAATATTTTTTTTTGTTGAACTAAAATTTTTTAAAATATTCTAAACATTGTTTATCCCGTTATTTCCCCTCTGCTTACCGCAATCCATTCAATTTGTTGGTGTCGAAAAATAATAATGATAATAAATCAAGGATAATGTACTTTTACAGATAGTATGGACATGGGCGATTATTGGACAATTTATGAAGCTTTAGATGACTTGATCTAAAAGAATGACTATTAGACATTAACAATATTTGTAGATAGTTTCCATTTCTACTACCATCCTGCCAAGATCGAAGATACCTACTCGAGACTCCTATTTTCTTAATTCTTTATCAACGAAATTTCTTAAATGAGTATCAAATTTTTAATAGTCCTCCAATTTTCGAGTTTTTTATTTCTATTACTAAAATAAATATTAATAATTAAATATTATTTAATTTAAAGTATCAAAGCAGATTATGCGTACACTTTTGTCTATAGTTTAAATGTATAAAAATGAGAAAATGTTTATTTTATTATTCTGCGAATCTCTTTATTATTTGGCAAATATCGCCCCCTTAAGTAGGTTGGAGTAAGTAATTAATTTGAGTTGAAATTTGAGTTTAAAAAAAGAGTTAATTTTATTAAAGAAGTTATAGCAAAATTCCTTTTTTCAATAACCCCAATTCTGAAATCCAGTAATGATGATGGAGTTTTTTATAATTATAATTATTAAAAATCACGAGCTTATTGTAAATTAATTCATAATAATAAACATGAATATAATTAGTTACTGTACATTGTTCAAGATAACAGGACCAATTACTGCAACTAATTATTTGTTTCATATATAACTAATTAATATTTAAATACGGAAATACTTAAATAAATTAATAATAAACATCATTTAATTTCCTCTGCATTCCGAATTTTTCGAGGATTCTGCCTCAAAGACATTTTACCTTAAATTATACGATTATTTTTATTATTTATGCACAGAAAATATTGTCAAATACCTTTCAATAAATCAGGTTTATGGATTTAGAAATTAATAATATTTTACAAATTACTTTAAAACTTTATTTTTATTTCCATTTTTTTCTTTTCTATAATTTATTTGCTTTCTGGCTCCGAATTTGGCATCATTCAGAAGGTCTTAAATAGTTAAATCGATTTCTGTTACGTTGCTCGTAAAATCTGTGATGTTGAAGGCTAAAATGCACTGAAGAAGAGCATCACTCGATAGTGGCCTCAGTGCTTCAAGCAAGATGACATCAGCCAGAAGGATCTGTGGGTCTTGGTAAAACAGAAGTGTAAAAATAGCAATTCTCGTTATATGCACTATCTTACTTTGGTGTGCACAAACGATTTTACAGATATTCCAGCTCAACGCTAATATGCAAATGTCGGGAACTCTAGCTTTTGGAGTACGTTCACAATGATCTGAGACCCAAATGCCACGCATTAGCGGTCATCCTTTATGGAAGGTACAGTATCAAATACATAAGCTGTTATGTATTGATATCCTGCTGCACCCTGTGTATAGTCCTGAGCTCACCCTTCTGATTTTTGCCTGTTCTTCTAGTTGGTCCATTTTCTTCGTGGGCTACAATTATCAATCCAATTCACGACGAATGCGGATGTGCAAACTGCCATTGACGATTTCTTTGCATCGAAACTACTTGAGTTGTGTCATGGCATTCTGTTTTTTACCACGTTTTATTAGCTTGCTTTCTTGTCTGTCTGTTTGTCTGTCTGGAACAAATCTTGCGATTGATTTTTCGACCACTTTCAGTCATCCAATTGAGCTGAATTTTTTTATACAGGCTTGCTTCC
>MQRK01242250.1:0-16466 GCA_001938485.1 Girardia tigrina | reverse complement strand
CCCCGCCGATCGTCTCTGCGATCGCCCGCTCTCCCGTTGCGTCTGTCGCCCTGGGGACACTCGCGCGACATGTGGCCGTTCTCGCCGCAATTAAAACACGCGCCACTCGATTTGGGTCCGTTTGAAAATCGACGATTTTCCGTGCAATCACGAGAAAAATGACCGTTTTGACCGCAATTGTAACATTGACTCATGTTGTTTACGATGGAGTTTTCGAAGTTTTGGATTTAAAATAATTAATATAATAGGAAAAAAAAATCGGTTTTAATTATTGACGATTTTTTTTCTGTTTGTGTATTTGAAATATCAAATTTGATTATTGGGAAATTTAAAACAAATAACGAAAATAATGGAATTGTTATTATTATTATTGTTGTTTTTGTTTTAGTATTTTGTTTCAATCACATTTTTTTCTTTCAGATTTTTTTCCAGTCGCAAAATTGATTTATTTATGATTTATGATATTAATTGCGGAAAATGAATTTTAGGTGTCTAAAATAACTAAATCGGTTATAATGAAGTGAAAATGTCTTAAATAGTCGAGTTTGACTATTCCCAGCTTTCACATCAATCCTACCATCGCGGGGTGGTGTAAGTTACGGAAGGGGTTTAGTAACTTGTCGCGTCGTAACACACACACACATATATATATATATACTGTGAGGTATATTTATTAATAAAAAGAATTAATTTATTAATAAATGTTTAAAAAATAATAAATCAATCAATAAATGTTTAAATAGATAGTACTCAAAATATTTATTCTATCGAAATATATTTAAATTATGGAAGAAAACCAAGAACAATTTGTGCGGATCTATCACAATCTAAACGGTTTATATCCGGTAAATCCGTTTCCTGAAAAATATCCAAATTGAATCTAAGCCGAAAGACAAGACAGTACTCGACTGAATATCGACTGGTCTCAATGTCACATGCCCAAACAGAGAAATTGGCATAGTTACAAGAGTACCATTGGTTACTTGCCGAACCGCCTTTACCGACGTTCAGTCATTATGTTGCTCACAGTCGTTGTCCGCCTTTGGTGGCCGGAAAAAAATATCATGAACTAAATTGAAGAAGACCGGATAGAGAATCCGGGTCGGAAATTCCTTTTGATTATTGCCAAATTTGAGCCTTATACGTTTCGGAAAAAATAACTCTAGTGATTTCTTGAATGATCCATTCGATCAGAGATTACATCCCGGATTCTCGACAATGGAGATGCGATAATAAAGACTATCAATTGGGCTATAATTGCTTTTGACACTTGTGTTTCTATGAAAATAAATATATTTTTAATTACTTTCTTTCTGTTTTGTTAATATAGAGATATTTCACGTGGAAAACTTACAAATTTCGGAGTTTTTTTCACTTTCTCTAGTCTGATATGAACCGCCAGTCAGATTCTTGAACTGGAAGCAGATGATAAATTTGATATATTCTCATACATGGGCGTCCACAGAAAAAAATCCAGGGGGGGGGCAAAGATAAAAACAGTAAATTAACAAATATTTTTTAGAATGTTTTTAATGATATAGAACAAGCATAGAAATATAAAAATGGAATTATACAAAATCAATTTTATAAGTAATAAATTTTAAATAATGAATATACAATATCTTTATTATGTATTACAATGTATTATTACAATTTATCATTCAGCAAGTGAAAATTGCATTCGTCTTTTATCACTGCCAAATTTCTTTATTATATTTTCAATAAACTTTGTTTTGTTTGTTTCGTCCTGAATTTTCTTTCAGTGCAAGCTCATCATACATAAACCGGACAATCGTGATTTTGATATTGCTACAATATCTTAGTCATGTTTTAACACGTCTCAATGTGTTAAAATTTCGTTCAATTGTACAAGTCGTAACTGGTAAAATCAAAGCGATGGTTATAATTGTTTTGACTGATGGAAAATAGTCACATGTTCAAGAACGTCTATTAAAGTTGATGGAGAACAAATTGTCCATTTTTCGTACCATGTTGTAGCTTCGATTTGTAAATTTATTATATTGTATTGTGCACCAAGTTTTTTTGTGTTTTCTAAAAATGTTGTTTTATCTAATTTTATCATACATTTTGGATGAAATTGAAAAATTTAAATTATGGTTTGGTTATCTTTAGAAAATCTTGACATTAAAGAAGAAATTAAAAAATCCAAATATGGTATATATATTGACTGTCAAAAGTATATTTCAGGAGTGTTTCCTGTACAATTATTTCTATATTTTTGCTTGGAACAACTCCTGGGTATTTCAATATTGATGAATAATTTTGCAGCCAAATCGAATGATTCTTTAAAAATCTCTTGAAATTTTTCGTCAGAGTTTTCTCGATGCAATAAAATATATTAATTAAATCCTGAACGTGTTGATGAACAGCTTGTAAATCTAATTGTACAGATTGAAGAGTCTGGGTTACTGGTTCTAAAATACTGGTTCTGAATATTTAGCTATTATTTTTAAACAAACAATAAACATTCCATTACTAGTCGCCGTTAATAAACGATGAGCTTCTTGACTTGTTGAACCAGTCCAATTCGTTGACATTTCCTCTAGTTTATTAAAAATAATCCAAAAATGTTTTGAGAAAATGGAAATACTTTGATATTTTGATGTCCATCTTGTTTCTGATAGAAGAGGAATTGTGGGAACAGTAGCTCTACGTTTTGGACTCTCTCTAAAAAATGTTATTATCGATTTTACTATTCCAATTGTTTGACGGACTTCTGCGACAATGTTCAAATCATTAACAACTAGATTTAATCTATGAGAAGCACAATGTACATAAGTAGCATTTAGATATCTATTTTTGATTTGTGCCTGAACACCAGCTTAATTTCCGGCCATAGTTGCGCAACCATCGTATCCTTGTCCAATCAATTTACTCATATCCAAACCATATTCCACACACTTGTTATGAATTGCAGAACTGATGCTTTTAGTATCCATTTCGAAAAGCTTCACAAAGCCAACAAATTCTTCACGAATATTTTTAGCTTCATCAAAAAATCGAACACCAAGTGAAAGCTGTTCTACCCCTACAATATCAGCTGTTTCATCAGCTAAAATTGAAAACCCAATTGATTTATTGACTTCTGAAATGATGGCATCTCTCAATTCCAATTCACAAAATTAAATTAATTGATGTTCAGTTCTCACAGATGTATATCGTGCGTTTGCAGGTGATGTGGTCAAATATTTTGTAATGTAACATCACAAGCTTCAATTCGAAATCGAAATAAATCCTTTAAATTCCCTTCATTGCTATGTTTTCCCCGCAAGGGTAAGTCATGAGTAGCACAAAATATAATTGAAGACAAAATTGAACCTAGTTTTATTCGATTCGATTTTATAGTCGCCTGTGCTACAGAATCGATTTGACTAATTATCTCTTTCTCGGGATATTTGTTAACGGTAATAAAATTTTGCGCATCAATAGTTGCTTCTTTGTGCCATTGCGACGTCAGAGGATATCTAGCAGCTTCATGAAATTTTTTATAGTTTATAAATGCTGATTTTATAAATGCCCCTTGAAGACCTCGATGAATCTTTGGTGGAAAAGGACACAATATTTGCAAAATGCACCTTTTTTATTATTGAAAAACACAACCATGGTGAATATTCTTCTATCCAAGGAAATCGAAAAGCCCTTTCTCAGTTAAATCTTTTTTAAAATTATATTCTTTTTTAGGAACTGTTGTGTTTAGGAGAATCTTTAATTTTAAATCAAATGGAATAGAAGAAACACTGATATGTGCACCAATATCGTACATATTTTCATTTGTGTTTTCTTGTGTAGTTGACTCTTCTATTCCATCATTCACAGGATAAGTAATTTCTGCATGGTCACTAAATTCAGTATATGGTACAGATTAAGGTTCACTTAGAGTCTGTATTTTCTGCTTTTTATTTTCGGGCTTGTCACAGGATAAATATTTTCTTATATCCATTCTAAAAGGAGAGAAATAAAACGATTAAAAAATTTTACCAAAGTGTTTACAATCTTAATTTTCTAAATTAGAAATTCTAATAATATTTAAGGCTCGACTTCCGTTTTGCCACCTAATTTCAAAATATTATTATTAAAAAAATTAACTAAAAGCCTTTTAGTTAGATTTTAGACTAAAATAACTTTTTTTCTGAGACTATAGGAGATCGACATAGTACAATTAAAATGATAAATTATTCAAGTTTCCAGAGGGCAACTGCCCTCTTTGCCCCCCTTGTGGACGCCCATATTCTCATACATATGTAAAAGTTATATCTAAAGATGTTTAATTTTATATTATTAAATGGCCATTTTATTATTAAATTTAACATAAAATCATGTATGTTTGTGGTTTTGTATGTGTGTATTTGTGTGTCGAGTATGTGTGTTTTGGAGCACAAAATGTTTTTCTATAGTTAATCTTATTAATAACTGGATGTTTTTATTATTAAATGGACATCTTGTCTTTATTATCTGTAATTTCATTGGTTAATCCTTTTATTTTTTATTTTTAGATTATATAAATTATTATTAAGTGGATATCTAATATTATTAAATGGATTTATCAGTATATATATATATATATATATATATATATATATATATATATATATGTTATGTGTTTAGTGTGTTTGTAAAAATAAATAGAAAAAACAATTATTTTCTTTAAAAAAATATTTTTTTAATATTTACAATTCAGTTACAAATAGAAGTGAGAACAATATTTTATTTGGCCACGGTCGATTTTATATTTGAGGACCGAGAGCCTTAACGACAACTCAGGTCTGTTTATATATTTTAAAGCTTAGATTCCTACTTTGCAGTGTGCTTATATAAAAATATGTTAGTTAACAATTACTTTTTTCTCTTTTTAAATTCTCGACAATTCTCTTTTCTTTTCTCTTTTTTTTGTTTGAACCTTTTCGTTTCAAATTCTTATTCGATTGTTTTAATAACTGATTACGTTTTTCTTGAACCTTAAATATATTTTTTTCTCATTAATTGACACTCATTAACAACACTCAGACGTCGTCGAAACGAGATTTAATTTCTAAATTTTTGATAATTCTTTTGACCTTTTTATATAAGGTCACTTATTAATTAATTAATTTTATTTTTTAATTTTAATTGATTATTTATTATTTTTCTTTAAATATTTACCCTTTTCCTGTTCCTTTATTTATTTAAATTTCTCAATATCTTGTTTATTTATATAAAATATATAATTTTAGAATTATAAATATAAACACTTTCGATATATGGTTTCTTTATTTTTTCAAATTTAAACAATTATTAAAATATAATTAAATACATTATTATATATTTTAGAATATTCCCTCAACAAATGTATGGGTGAAATTATAATTATTACGTAGTTTTTTTTGTTTTTAGTTACAGTATTATTCCGAAATATCAAACTTTTGATTAAAAATATGAAAATTTTGATTACAATATATTAAACTTTTATTTATAAAACATCTATTTTTTTGCTAAAAATACTTGATAAAATATTTTTATGAATACAAATTTTTGTGTATATCTTTATATGTAATATATTACATTTTCTGATCAAATTGATTATTTTACCAATGTGTTGGGGGTCCGAGAAAAAGACGTAGATTTATTCGAACTCTGAACAAAAATAAGTTATAACTGGTTCACTTTTCTCGGTGGTTTTCCTAGAAAAGTAGGTCGATGATATATTTGTTAGAACTTTAAAAGTGGTTGAAGTTAACTTAAGTGTGAACCTTTATTATGTATAATGCGCACTGCTTTTATATGATATTTAATTAAACTCAACGAGGAAGAACAAAACTCGTTTTTAAATGTTTATTTGTTTATTCACAAATTACAAATAGTATCAATATATATAAATACAAGAATAACCTAATACAGGTTGCTTATTCTATTAAATTTTTGACTGGTGAGTTTCACTCCCCAAGCAAAAAGATTCACTTTGAAAAATGATTTTAATTTATAAATATTTATATAATTTTAATATTACTCAAAAATTTTATTTATCAAAATTAATTTATCAAAATTTAGTGAAATTAAAACTTTAGGTTATGATTTACAATTTTTACTTAAAATATACTTTGATTAAATTTTAGATTCCAATAAATTCGTCTTTTTCCACGTTTCCACCAAATTAATTTATCGCAAAATTCCTCTCAATGAAAGCTTCGCAAAATTAATAATTTGATTTACCTTCGTCTTCTCAAAAATTTAACTGTTCACGTAAATTAATCCTCACTCTAATAAAAGAAAATTTCGTCCAACTCTTCGCGTAGACCTTTAAAAAAATTATGGTCTCGCTGTTGAGCACCCTGTAATAAAATTTAAATTTGTCATTAATTCAATCTCCGACCACCTTTTTATACTTAATTAGTCCTTATGGACTCTATCTTAATCTCATTAGGTTGTCGGCCTTTGATTCCTAATGAATCACCTATCTACTTATTAAAAATTTACTTTGGCCATTATCAAACTTCAAAATTTATGATTTTAATATAAATAATAATATTTATAATTACTAATATTTTTTATTTATTTACTTGTATTATACAAACAAATGAATAATAATAATCTATTATTATTCTAAAAATTTATTTAATTAAAACAATGTAAAAAATAAGATACACAAAACACATTCCCCAACAAATGATTAGCAACATTCAATTGTTTAAATTAAACAATTTACCAACCAATTAAAACAATTTATTCAAAAATTTTAACTAATAACTAACGTAATAAATAAGTGATAGTGAATTTGGCTACCCACACTGTAAAGAATGCAAACTAGATAATAAAATTTATTATATAAAATATTGATCGGGGTTTGTTAACCAATTAAACTTGGAAATCTTCCCCTTTTATATTAATGCAATATTATTTAATATTATATAATATGCCCCGTGGTCAGTTGATGCAATTGAAATTGACCTTGCAATTGCACATTCCGGTGATGTCATGACATATGAAATCACCAGAATTTGAACTCTAGTGATGTCATGAGATTCGACATCATTGAAGTTCAATATTACTGAATGTGGTGAAGAATTACATCATCACAAAGCCCCCTTGGAGAAGAACGGAGTTCGGGGTGGTTCTCGTCTTGGGAAAACTGAATGCTGGCTTCAGACGCTCGAGATTGATGGTTTGTTCGGCATCCTGAGTTTTAATTATTGCAAAATTAGCTTTAATAGATATAACTGTATATGGTCCAGTATAACGAGGCTTCATATGATGGGTATCTTTTTCACGGATCCAGACATACTTGGCTGAGAGCACTGAACTGGGCAGATGAGTTAATTTCTGGGCAGAGTTGCCTAAAGATGGGTTTGCATCAGAGGAGAGGAAGTGTTTTCTGGCGCATGTAGAGCTTCGAGATCAGTAATAATTGTTTCTCTAAAGAGCTCATCAGGGAAAGCAGTTCCAGCTCCGAATAACATACCGCTAGGAGAAGTCCCTGTAGATGAATGAAAAGTATTTCGCCAACCTAATAACACGAGTGGAAGAGAATCATGCCAGTTTGAAGAGGTACCTAAACAACGTAGAGAACTCTTTAAGGTTCGATGGAAACGCTCGACAAGACCGTTCGATTGTGGGTGATACGAAGTCGTATGGACGTGTTTGAGTCCAAGACGTTTTAGAAGAGCCTGAAATAAATTGCTTTCGAATTGCCGACCTTGATCCGTGATAACTTGAGAAGGTACACCGTACCGAGCAATCCAAGTGTTCAAAAAATGTCTAACAACATTTTCAGCGGAAATTGATGAAATTGGAATTGCTTCAAGCCATCTTGTTTTCCGATCGATCATTGTTAAAATATAAGAGTATCTATTTGAGTGGACCGACAATGTCTAGATGTAAAATATCAAAACGATTGCCTGTTGGAAATCTGATAACTGGTGGTTTAATATGCCGCGTTACTTTCTGTTTTTGGCAATCGGTACATTCTTGGCACCATTTATTGATATCATATCTGATGTTTGGCCAGACAAAACGAGTATGAATCTGCTCGAATGTTGCTTTTCAATCCGGCTGGTGCAATTTGTGGAATGTTTCGATGATGCGCCTGCGTAAACCGGTAGGAACGATGACTCTTCGGACATCGAGATCCACAGAATCATAAGTTATACCTTCAGTGTCGGTATAATGATTTGGGAAATCAATGAGCTCTTCTTTGGAAAGATTTTCAGACTGAAGCAACTCGAGAGCTGAATATTGGAGAAGTGATATTGCTGAAACTGGATTTCTGGATAAAAAATCAGCAATAACATTTTGCTTGCCGGCAAGATGTGAAACTGCAAAATCAAATTGTGATAAATATAAAATCTGACGATGTTGTCAAGGTGACGGGTTTTTCATTTGGATAAGGTGCACCAGCGGCTTGTGATCGGTTAATATTTCGAATTGGCGGCCTGAAAGAAAATGTGAAAATGTGAAACAGCGTCATGAATTGCTAGGAGTTCTCGATCGAATGCTGAATATCGGGTTTCAGTGTCTGAATGTTTTCGAGAAAAGAATTCAATAGGTTCAAGGATCTGTCCCTTTTTTATGCAATGCAGCTCCAATTGCAATATCGGATGCTTCGCCGGTTAACTGTAGCTGTAATGATAGGTCATAGAACATAAGAGTTAGAATATCGGAAATTTTTTCTGAATTTCGGAAAATCGGGAAGTTAAATCTTCAGTCCAATTTAGTTTGAGAGTCTTAGGTCCAGATGAAAAAGAAACCAGCGGTGCAAGAATTTCAGAAGCATGTGGTAAGAATCGATGATAGAACTTTACCATGTCGATAAAACTCCTGAGTTGGGATACTATGACTGGCAATACGAGTTCCGAGATTACTTTTATCCGATCTGGGATAGGAGCGATGCCGTCGGAATTGATTTGGAATCCAAGGAACTCCAGTGAAGTCTGAAAAAAATACATTTTTTAGCATGAATTTGGAGATTTTTTTCATGCAATCTAGTGAAAAGCGAACTCAAAGTCTGAAAATGTTGATCTTCGTTATTTGATGTAATGAGAATGTCATCCAGATAAACGAAAACACCATCGAGGTCAGCTGTAACCACATCAATGTAGCGCTGGAATGATTGAGCTGTGTTTCTGAGACCAAAAGGCATTCGAAGAAATTCAAATAAAGCAAATGGTGTGATTATTGCAGTTTTCTCTATGTCCTCATCCGCGATGGGGATCTGGTGAAAAGCTTTCTTCAAATCAATTTTGAAAATACTTTTGAACCGGTGTGTCGATGAACAATGTCAGTGATCAACGGCATGGGATAGGAATCGTGCACTGTGAGGGAATTTAAAGGTCGATAATCTCCACATGAACGAAATGATTTGTCCGGTTTTTCGACAACATGAAGAGCTGAGGCCCATGGGGAAGAAGAACGACGGTTGATACCATCTTTCTCTAACTGTCGAAATTCTTCTTGAACTGCCGATCTGGATTTAACCGGAAATAAGCGTCGCTTATGCCTGACTGGATGACATGGCTTGGTGATTATTCGGTGAACTACCGGATGAACTGGAATTAAAGCCGGATCGCGGGACAAACAGTTGGGAGCAGAATCTTTGATGAATGATTGTATAGCGACCGTCTTTGAACAACTCGATATGATTGACGATAAAGAAGTGAATGGGATCAAAATTTTGGAAAACGAATGAGCTTCAATAATTTTATGAGACCTACAATCAACCAAAAAACCATAACTGCTTAAGAAATCGGCTCCAAGAAGTGGGTTGACTGTGTCGGCAACGGTGAAGGTTCACTGAAAATCTTGTTGAAATCCGGAGAGCCTGAATTGAAGTGAGATGGTTCCATAGGTCTGGATTGGAGAAACCATTGGTGGCACGAAGAGGGGTTTTCGGAGAGCGTGTTGGTGCCATTCTCGGTGGAATAATAGAAAGGCATGAACCTGAGTCGATTAGGAAATCGATTTTATTGGTTTTGAGACCGGAATGGATTGAAATTGAGCACTGAGCATGAAGAAGCCTAATGTAAGGTCGTCTAAACGGACTTGAGCGCCTAGAGACTCTACTCGTTTTTTGAAAATGAACATCTTTGCAAACATCTGATGGCCTTTGAACCGAAGCGATTGTGCTGGACGCAGATTGGATCACGGAGAATAGAATCGGAATCAGATTTAGACCAACCACAGCCGATTTAACATTTTTTTGCTTTGTTGGCGAACTGGTAATGGTACGAGCAAAGTAAAACATTTTTTCCGTTGGGACGATCTTCTGATGAGGGAACGTGAATCTGGTCTGTTGACATAGGAACTGTCTGCTGAATTTTGAGTTAAAAGGATCGTTAACAAAGTTACTTGTTTAGACAGCTCTTCAACAAAAGAACAAAGTTCGGTACTCTGTATATTTATGGAACTTGAATTTGTTGATTCTTTGAGAACTCTATCAGCAATTTTGGCTAAATCAAAGGGTCTAATTTATCGGAGTTTAATAATATTGGACGGATTTGGGCTGGAATCGCGGATAGGAATAATTCTTTGACGAGTTCTGGATTTGGAAACTGCCGGGTTGAAGTGAATCAGCGATAGTTCTTGAGAGGAATTTTGATGATGAGGTATTGCCCAGTGTGATGGTTTGGGGCTCGACTGAAACGCCAGACTTTGACTCCGAGCTCCAGGAAATCGATCAAAAATGAGCCTGGTGTCGAAAACTGTACATTGTAGCGCGGTCGAAAAATCTGCTGTTTCGACGAGCATCAATTGATCGAGAACGACGCCGGAATGACAACGATGCGCCACCACAAAAGGACTGAAAATCTCCACAGATGCAACGGCTGACAAAACGGCCGCAAAGGAAATAAAAAATATGATTTTTCGCATATTCAATTTAATCATAGCCGATTTTATCAAAAAACAAAACCAACTTTCGCCAAAATTTATATTTTTGAAATTGACAGTAAAATCACTGATTCAAACAAAATGCTTTTTACAAAAACTAAAAGTTATTAATCCAGACAGGCATGAAAAAAATAAAAATCATTGTTAGATTTGCATTTGAACATTTTTTTACATAAATTAATTAATCTTCCACCCAACAAATAATTCTTTTTTCATTGGAAAATAAAAACTTTACTTTTTACAAAATAAACATAATTGTTGTGGTACACAGCATAGCCCCCCGTTTGAAAAAAAATCAAATGAAGAGAATCGAGTAAAACTGGATATCAATCGTCTCTCCGCTGAAGGCGGGTTGTGCCAGTGGCTGTGAGTACTGGAATCCAGGTGGAAAATCTTTGTGGTTGGTATCCGTGGCTGCTTCTGTGAGCTCTGAGAGTGGCAAAACCGTTGAAAGAGGGAGCTGGGAGTTTCGATGTGTAGAGTAGGTGATGCGAATTGGACTGTGCGGTGGTTTGTGTGTCAACGTCTGCGTTTTTGTTGTTTTGGTTAGGTAATTTGATTTGTCTGGGACCGGTGTGCTGAACAAATCTGTTAAGAAAAAGGTTCCAATGGGAATCAGAATAATCATCGATGATGAAAGCGGGTTTAGTGTTGGTCAAATGTACTATAACTTCTTTTCCATCTTTCAACACTTTGGCGTTGTGTGAAAACATTCGATAATTTTGTGAGGTCCCGTATATATCGATTGGAAACCATGTGCGGTATGGTTTTTTAACGAAAGGTATTTGACTACGTATAAGTTTGCCGGGAGGAAATCTTTAAAACTGTTCGGTATCGTGCAGTATTTATCGGAGTCTTGGTCTAAAAATCGTTTTCTCGCATTCATAATATATTTTTCAGAAGGTGTTGGATTGCAATCTATGAGATCGGTTAAAAAACGTATTGACATGCCGTACAAAGCCTGTATCAGTGACGTTTCGGTAGTCGTGTTTGGGGTGTTTCGCCAACCGAAAAGTACCAAAGGTATCGCGTCTACCCAATGGTTGTCTCTATCAGTTAAGATTTTGAGTGAAGTTTTGAACGTGCGGTGGAAACGTTAGATTGCTCCATTAGATTGTGGGTGATATGCGGAAGTATGAATACGAGTGGCTCCGATATTTTCGACCAGTTTGTTGAACAATTCGGACTCGAACTGTCTGCCTTGGTCAGTAATGATGTATTTGGGTGCTCCAAAACGGCAGATCCACGTAGATAAAAAGGTTTTGTAAATTGTTTCACTGTCTATGCTCTTCAAAGCGACTGCTTCCGGCCATCTTGATGCGCGATCTAACATCGTTAAAATGTACTCAAAACCACGGTCAATTCGGAGAGGTCCAACTAAATCTATGTGAACCGTCTCGAAACGAGACGTCGTTTGGAAATGAAAGAATGGCGGTGTGATCTTCCTTGTGGTTTTATATTTTTGGCATTGCATACACTGAGCTACCCAAAGTCTGGTGTCGCGTCGCATGTAAGGCCAGATCACACGAGTGCGCAAGAGTTTGTAGGTATTAGTACTGCCAGGGTGATGTAGGTTGTGTATATGTTCGAATGCCTCTTTTCGCAAATTATTATCTAGTATTGGCCGTAAGGTACCAATTATTCTGGTATCACAAGCTATTTCTTCGTTGTATACGATGTTTTTAAAGTGGGTGAGGTCTTCCGGTGACGGAGGGCAAGATAGAAGTCTGTCCGTTGTAAAAGCAGGTTAGAAAGTGATGCTACCTATGGAACGAGACAAAAAATCGGCTACAGTGTTTTGTTCACCGGGTAAGTAAGTTATCGTTAAATTAAATTCCGATAGGAAAGATATTTGGCGTTGTTGCCGAGGAGAAGGATTTTTCATGGTCACTAGGAAAATCAGCGGTTTGTGGTTGGTGCGGATGGTACAATTTCTCCCTTGCAGGAAATGTCTGAAATGTTTCGCTGCTGACACGATTGATAAAAGTTCCCGATTGAATGTCGAATAGCGTTGTTCCGAACAACGCGTTCGGCGGCGCTGAATTTAACCGAAAAGAATTCTAGTGGTTGGTGTGTGCCATGAATTTCTTGATGTAGAACGGCTCCTGCTGCCGTGATAGAAGCATCCGTCGTGAGGAATAAAACCGCGTCTTTCTTTGGATATGCGAGTATCCGAAGATTTTCTAATTTCTTTTTGAGATTTTCGAAATCAGAGAGGAGTTGGTCGTTCCATTGGATCTTGGAGCGTTTGGGACCGACGTTGATAGCAGACAAGTTAGCGGTCAAACTGGAGCAGTGTGGTATATAGCGGTGACAGAAATTAACCGTCCCCAAGAAACTTCTTAATTCCGTCACGGTGGTTTGTAGTGTTATGTTTTTAATAGATTGTAGACGTTCGGGCAGTGGAGCGTGTTAGTTAGAAGATATCCGATGACCCAAAAACTTGACGGTGTCTGACAGGAAACAACATTTGCCCCAATTCACCTGTAAGTTATACTCGTGTAAGCGTTGGAACAGAAACTTTAAATGGTTCAAGTGTTCGTCTTTGTTTGCTGAGGCTATTAGGATGTCGTCTATATATGCCGTGGCGAAAGGGAAATCTGCAAGTATTGAGTCTATATGCCTCAGGAAAGTCTGGGCTGCATTTCTTAAGCCAAAAGGCATGAACATGTACTCGAAAAGGCCAAAAGGGGTGATTATCGCGGTCTTCGGAACGTCGGTTGCAGAAACGGGTATTTTGTGGTACGCCTTGTGTAAATCTACGGTTGAAAAAATGGTGGCTCCGTCTAATCGGTGCAGAATATCGGTTATGAGTGGGAGGGGGTAGCTGTCATGTTGAGTCTCGTTGTTTAATAACCGATAATCTCCGCACGGACGGATGGTTCCATCTTTTTTTGTACGATATGAAGTGGTGATGCCCAAGGGGAAGTGGATCACCTGATTACTCCTGCTCGTTCGAGATTTAGGACCTCTTTTCGGCTAAAACACGGCGATCAGGTGCTAACTCTCTACGTTTTTGGCGAATTGGCTGAGTGTAAGGCGTTATAATTTGATGCTCCGTTGTAGACTTGGAAGATGGAGTTGAATTCTTTTGGATGGTGTTGCGGCAGTTTCCTAAGATATAACTCTCGATTTCAGGTGTTAAGGTGTTCGATATCTGATGTTTTGAATCAATCGAATTTGAGTGATGCCATTTTTAATCTGATGTACCGGGTCTATCGATTCTGAGAGTGTGAGCAAACAAATTGTGGTTCTTGGTGTTTGGTCCTATTATTGGGACTATGTTGTCATGTTCTTGTTGGAACAGAAGCTGTTTATTGTAGCAATCGACCAGCATTTCGTGGTGGGTGAGAAAATCGGCTCCTAAGATGGATTGTCGGACGTTGGCAATAAAACATTTCCACGTGAAAACGGCGGAAGAGCGTGGCAGTGTGAAAGTCACGTACTTAAAACCGGCTGATCGAATTGGTGTGCCGTTAGCTGCTTGAAACTCACTCTCTTCCGGATAATCGGATGCTGAATAGTCCGGGGAGTACTGAAACGGCTGAACCAGAGTCTACGAGTAAATTTAAGGTTGTGTCAGTTTCGCCCGTCAGTGTGGCTTATGCTGTAAAGGTGGTTGTGGACAACGGCTGAGAAAAAATGGAGAAAATTATTGGTTTTTCGGCAAAGATAACGCCTTTACCAGGAGGTGCCGCGTTCCCTGGTAGGCTATTTAGTTTAAAGATTTATGTTTGTCTTTGTTTTTCCAGGTGCAACTCTGGGCGCATTTTTGTGCATTTTCGGGGAATCTGGCCTGATAGATGCATACGTTTGCCTTGAATTCAGGGTTATATAATTTACATCCAAGGTGACAGTGTTTTGCTAGTTCAGCGAATTTCTTATGATAATAAAAAATAGGTGCGGCGTTTGAGATTGAGCTGTCACGGTGTGATAAAGGTGTTGAGATCCTGTGGGGTGAGCGCGAATTTCGAGTTGAGATTTGTCCGATTGTGCGTGTTAAAGATCCGATTGACTCTAGTAAGGTCTGAGTGGTCTCTTTAAGAGCTTGTAACTCTTCCTGGCCTGGGGTGATAGCTGCGGTGACGATTGGTGGAGCCTGATTTCGTCGTATGATATCGATGGATTTATCCGCGATGACAGTATTGTCATCTAAGGGAACTGATGTGGGGACTACTGAAAGAAGAAGTTGTAGATTTGACGGAAGACTCTGGATGAAAAGCTGCCTCAAAAGGTCGTCGTTAGTCGCAAAAGCAGTATTCAAAGATGTTAGCTTTAGTTTTGCTTTCTGTAGGTATTCCGAGGGTAGTGTGTTCCATAGAGTGTTGGCTTTGAAATATCTTGCGACCAAGTCTTGTTGATTTGGGTCGGTAAGGTGAAGGATGACTTTTGACAGTTCCTCATAGGCAGTAGTTTGGGTTAGTATTTGGGAGATGTGAAGTATTCGCGAACAGTAATCAGTTGGCAAAAGTGATAGTAAATTGTAGGCCAGATGAGATTGTGACGTTATACCAGCTTCGTTTGACCAGCATTTGTGGATGTTGAGCCACGTTGTTGCGGAATTGTTGGAGTCCTAAAAGAATTTAACACATGGTGTTAGGTTGGGTTTGTGCCCTGATTTGGTGTCTAGTGGTTCGGTTGGTGGAGTGTTTATTCCGCCACGGAGGGGAGAAATTATATCGATGAAATTAATTTTGCGACTAAAAAATTCGGTTAATGCGGCATTACAGGAAGGTATGGCTCGGCCCTCTAAATATATAAGGGGAGTTTCGATGTTTACTAGGTCAAATCTGTTTATGATGCCACTGTATATTGTTTGGGTCGAAGATGTACTGGCTATGGTGATGTGCTGTGAGTTGTAAGGGCTTTTGTAGAAAAAGGTGAAAGTGGAAATTAGCGTTGGTGTCGGGCTGTGGCGTCGTGGTGCTTGTATCTCTGTATGTATATTAAAACGGTGGCGCCAGGTTGCGTATCCCATTACAATAAAATAAATCGATATAGAGATAAAAAACGAAAATAAAAAAGCATATATAACATAATTACACAAAATAATATCAATGACACCGAGAACTGATTCGATCATCAAAATGTAATTAAAAAAGTATGTCCTACTTCTGACACCAATTTGTGATGGTTCGAAGCTCTACTGAAACGCCAGACTTTGACTCCGAGCTCCAGGAAATCGATCAAAAATCAGCCTGGTGTTGAAAACTGTACATTGTAGCGCGGGATCTGTGTTACCCTCCTCCCCGTTGTGGATCCTGGGAAACTAGATGGGTTAAAGTCCGTCTCTAGGCGAATGTGGTAACGAAACTTACAGGGCTAGCAATCCTGTCTGTGGATATGAAGAACGCTTTCAAAACCCAAACAAGGGGTCTGGAAGGACCCGAAGTCATTAAGCTCCTGATCGGTTCCGGCGACACAGGGGCCAAACACGGAGGATTGAAGGTGGGAACCTGGAATGTGCGAGGCCTAAACGACGAGAAAATACTTTCAATAAATGAGGCTCTGAAAAAAACGAAAACTGAGGCGTGTATCCTGACCGAAACGCACTGCTGGGGCAATGAAACTACTGAATATGACGGATGGCG
>MQRK01242246.1:10113-20267 GCA_001938485.1 Girardia tigrina | reverse complement strand
GGAGTGGGGGAGAACATACATTTTTCCCCTACTAACCGGTGGACACAGTCACGCAGCACGGATCTTTGCGTCAATACTGTATCAAAGGCAACGAAATAATACTTCGGATTAGTCGATATGGATTAAATTTAGGCTCGGAACTGTTGAATATTTATATAAAATAAGTAGAACGTCTACGTTTTCAGTTTGTCGTGAAAAAGCGTTCGGAAGAGAAAAATAAAATGAAAGTGATGTTTAATGCGTCAAAAAAATGATACATATTTGGTGGGAATCGGTAAGAATATTGCGAGTGGCAGTACGGTGGGTGATATATCTCTACCTTTCATTTATTCCATTGACTACGCACGAACTCGGCTTTCTAACGACACCAAGAGCAACAAATAGGGGGCCGCATACTCATGAGTCCGGATGCTGGCAGTCAACCGCTTCAGCAAAAGTAATTTTAGAGAGTTTTAAGGATTTTCAGCCAAGAATATTATAAAAATGTTTTCTGAGCAAAGGTAATTTTTATATTAAAAAATAATTTTTCTTAATTCAAATGTTAGGTATGTTAAGAGAACTTACATTCGATAGAACATTTATTACATTCACATTTCTTATCATCTTTTTGATGATCAATAGTATTTCTTTCACTTAAGTCCACCACTCAATTTTCAATATCACTCATTATAATCTAAACTATACTTGAGAAAATTATTTTATTTAAAAATATTTAATTTAAATTTTATTGACTTAAATAAAATATTTCTATAGTCATTTTTAATCATTAATTTGATTTTAATTATTTAAAAATTTACAAAAATAAAATTATTGAAAAGTTGCAATAATAAAAATTAAAAATTTGAATATTAAATCTAAATTTAAATATATTAGTTTCAGATTATAAGAATTAAAATATTGATCATCCATCTCATTAGGAGAGCCACTATCCCAAATCAATACACAACATTTAAACATGCAAACACTACAAAAAACAATTATTAATGCGTGTTAATGTGTGTGTGTGTGTGTTTTTGCCCAATCGAGAATGAGAAAATTGAATGTGTGCGTGTCAGATGTGTGTAATAAAGTTTTTGTCACAATTCAATTAATTTCTGCAATTAACAAAAAATGTTTCTGCAATGTGAACAATAGGAAAATTTTATGTAATAAAAAAATGTTTTCTGGCAATCAATGTTTCTGAAAATAAAAATTATGGAATAAACGATTTTTTTTCTGGCAATAAACAGTTTAATAAAAAATAAAGGAATTTTTAATTGGTTGAGACGTGATTTGAATAATTGAACATTTAAATTAATAAATTCATAGTTCACAAGTTTTTTGGAAATCATTATTTCTTAATTGTGATATAAAGAAACAAGAACATATTTTTATCCATCTTGAAAATTAAGAAAAGAAAAATTTTGTTAATATTTTTGACGAAAGAAACTAAAAATAACACACCATAAATTAAAACTCAAATGAATTCCGAGTCGATAAAAGACACTTTCAACGATTGTCGGAATAGTAAATTGGAAATCAAAACGAATAAATATAATAAAACGAAGACGTTTAATGTGCAAGAGTGTCGATAAACATTTGAATCGAGTCGACAGCCAGAATGATCCCAATGTCACCGAGCACCTTAGCAAAATCGCCCGTAAAATAGGAATCAATCAATCAAATAACAATTCCCGCCCGACAATGAAAGTAAAACTGAATAAATTAGATCGATGTTCCGGGGAGAAACTAAACGAAAAAGATACAAATCGATCATTCATGCGATTCTGTGATGTCATATCGATGGAACTACAGATGGGATCAATGGGCACGTGCCCCGGGAATTTGTTGGTGGTCAGCTATTCTTGGTGAAGAAACCGAAAAAGCCTCTGCTGATATACAACAATTATACACCGCATATTCCTCATATCCCCTCGATTTAAATGGCTTTAGCCATTCCCCATTTGTGATCAAAATTCTACCATCCTCTAGTTCCAATTCATAACTTCTTTCATGCCTTCTGCTTTTTACAGTGGCTGGATCCATAAATCGATCTTCTTCCTTTGTAGTATTTTATTTTTTTATCAACACTTTATCCCCGTATGAAATATTCGTTTTGTCTCTATCGTATTTTCGCTCTTTTCTTTCTTATTACAACTCTGCTTCTTAGTATCTTTCCACCAATGTCTTAGATTCCTACCAAATATCATTTCTGCTGGTGAGATACCTGTGGTAGCTTGAATTGCGCTATTCATCATGAATTCTACTTCTGGCAAAATTTCCGTCCAATCTTTGTGGGCTTGATCTTTTATCCTTATGTTCATAGCATCTCTAATAGTTCTAAATTGTCTTTCAATGATGCCATTGGTATTGTGATGATAAGGACTGGAATAAATTATTTCTGCTTTAAATCTCTTCAGTGTGTCTGAAGAGTGTTGATTCGAATGCTTTACTTCTATCAACATGGATCTCTTTTGGTGGTCCGAATTTCCAAATCCATCTGTCCAGTAGTACCTTCCGTGCAGTTTTCTCATCTTCATGAATTACAGCATTCAGACTTATATATCTGCTAAATTGATCGATTATAGCTAATATATATTGATATCCATTTAAAATCATTTTAAATGGTCCGCAAAAATCCATAAACAGCTTTTGAAATGGTTCATCAGTGAATTGTTTAATAAAACTTTCTTTCGTTTTTGTGGTTAAAGTCTTTCTCTTTTGACAGTTTATGCAACGTTTTACAATTTCCTTAATTATCTCTCTCATATTAACCATATCAAAATCATCTTTCAAATAGTTATAAACCTTTTTACTACCAGCATGGCACTGCATCTCGTGAGCGTCTTCCACAAATTCTGTCCTTGTGGTTCTCGGAATCCAATATTTGTTATTTATTGTTGTCCAAATATTGTCTTTTAGTATCATTTCTTTGTTCTTCCCATTCTAATATCTTCTCTGATCTGATTTATTTCGTCATTATTTTTCTGCTACTTGAACTCTTTTGATTCTTAGTCTAAAGCCAAGATTCGTGTTTTAATCTTTCCTTTCTTAGCCTCTTCGTGCATTGTTTGACACTGAGTACATAATTCACAAGAATTTCTCGACATTGCATCTGCATTTGAGTGCTTTTCTCTTTTCCGATATTCCATTCTCATATCCAGACTACTAAGAAAATTTATCCACGTTTGAAATTGCGGTGTTATTGGGTTTTTCGTATTCAGCATGAAAGTAATAATTTTATGATCAGTTCTTAGTAAAAATCTTTTACCGTATAAGAAGTGTTTAAAATTTTGCGTAAAATAATAAATTGCCAGTAACTCTTTCCTTGTAACACAATATCCAAGCTCGTGTTTGTTCATTTTATGTGATCCATACGCGATCACTCTCTCTCTACCATACGTGTCCTTCTGTGATAATACTGCCCGATTGTATTGAAGCTTGCATCTGTATCCAGTATAAATTTCTAGTCAAAATCAGGATACGCCAGTATCGGGGTGTCAATCATTTTTTCTTTCAATTTTCGAAAAGCTTCCTCGCATTATTCAGTCCATATTATTTTCTTGTCTTTATTCTTACCACACAAACCCTCCAATACTTTTGCACAATCTATTAAAAATTTTCTGTAGTAATTTGTTAGACCCAAGAAACTTCTCAAATCATGGGTTCTGAAATTATTTAATGCTTCAATCTTTGTTTGATCAGTTTCTATACATTCTTACTGACAATATATCCTAAAAGTTTTGTTCTTTCTGATAGAAATTGGCACTTTTCTGGGTTAATTCTTAAACCTGCTTCCCTTGTTTTTTCCAGTACATGTTTTATTCGTTGCATTTGCTCTTCTTTATTTTTTATAAAAACCAAAATATCGTCTGTTTGAAAATGTAAAATTTAAAATTAAAAAATTTTGAAGTTTGAGAAAGTTTAGAAAATTTGTATTTTTGTTGAATTAGTTTTTTTGTAAGTAAAAAGAAAATGTAATTAAATTGAAAAATTAGAGTTTAGAAAATTTTATGTTTTAGTTAATTTAGTTTTTGTAATGGAAAAAATGTAAATTTGAAAAAGAACTAGAATTATTATTGGTATTGTTTTAATGTATCATGATACATATAATTTTGATATCCAATGGACAGGAAGCCGTGTCTCCACGATATTTTAGTAAGAGAATTGTTTTTCATTTTATTCACCAAAATATTCAGCGGAATCCCATCTCTTTTACGCAATTTAAATTCACAAGAGTCTCCACTAACACATACAGTCTTAGTATCGCTGGAAATTGTTAAATCGATTTTTACGGAATTATTTTGGTCATTAGAATCTTTTGTATTCTCAGTATCTTCACAACTGTTTTCAAAATCATCGTCATTGATACTTGTAAAAACAGATATTTGAGCGAAATGCCAAGTATCTATTTTTACTCGTGAACAACAATAATCGAAAATATTTACACGTAACAAATCAACCACTAAAAAGAAACTAAATAAATAAATAAATCTCACTAGCCAATTGGCATAAAAATTTATTGGCACAAAAACTTTCCAGTTCAAAACTTTCAACAACGAATAATTATTAATAAAGTCCAACTATCGTCGACAAGCTTATAAAGTTATTGATTTATTTCTTTTGTGATCGTTAATTTTAAATTTCGATCATATCATATAATTTCCATAATATAATTCCTTCGCTCTTTCTTGTAATTTCTTGTCTTCCTTCTTCTTCCAGTTAAAAAATAAACTCAAATAAATAAATAAAATAAAATAATAAAAATACAAAAAATAAAATAAAATAAATTTCATCGGTACGTAATCAAGAGCTGTTACATAGCATAAATGCATTTGAAAATTACTAAGTATTGCATTAGATAAGATTTAATGTTTTTTTTAATCACAAACGAAGAGGAAAATGTAGATTACATAAAGATAGAAGGTTGTTAAACTCATACCCAAAAACACAAATACCTTTACAAAAGATAAAAAAATAAGATTGTCCTTTGTAATGAGTGTCAGAAATCTGTGAGGTTATTACAATACTGGATGCCATTTTATTATTCAAGTTTTTAAATTTTTTTTATTGTTCAAAATAGAGTAAGAACAAAGTGACCATTTTATTTTTTACGACACTTTTTTTTAAATTGAAAACAAAGACATTGGATCTTTTTTGTAACCGTTTTTAAAAATTGATATTGTTAAATTGTGATTAAAATTCACAATTAAATTTAACACACACACAACCAATCAATTAACATATTCACAAATTACATTCATACACACGCACTCAGACAGGCACAATACACAAGCATGCAAACATACTTACATTGGCATTCATTGCAATTACATTACATAATCACACATACATGCAATCATTTAATCAGATACATACAAACAAAATAAAACATACATTGCCAGAGAAAGTCCAATTACAATGTCAACAAAGGAGGCTCACAATCTGATAATAATCTGACAATTTACTGTAAACGAATTAAAAATTTGATAATTAATCAAATGACTGTTGAGGAAAAGGCTAATTAAAGCGAACATTAATTGACATGACAATTAAAAATTCGACTTGATTATTTATTATTTATTTAAATTATTTATTTTAATTATTAATTTAATTAATTTATTTAATTATTTTAATTGATTAATTTAATTATATATTTTATTTACATTTTACTGAAACTGGCAAAAATGTTCGGTCAAGTCAGCAATTCTCCGCTCCATCCAATATATATTATATAGCAATATCGATTTCTTGTCATTATTTGAGATTGAATGTCTAATGTAAAAGTACAGATTACTTTGCCTTTTGGCTATATTTTTAATGTTGATTATTTTATGAAGACATTTGGAGATAATCATGTAAAAATGTCCGAAGAAATCGTCTTACCTGCTGTTGCGTCTCAAATGGGAAATCCGTCAAATCCAGTCGTATTTTTCGATGTCAGTGTTGGTGGTGAGGATATTGACAGAATACAGTTCAAATTATTTGCCAATATTTTCCCGGAAACTGCGAATAATTTCCGTCAATTCTGTACGGGCGAATACCGTAGAGATGGAGTTCCTATTGGCGACGAGATTTTTGAGATGAAGTGTGACGAAATTTCAGTACCTATTAAAAATTGGGAAGACATTCATGATCAATGGAATTAATTAACGATAATATTGCAAAATTGTGGAAAATCATCAACTGACAAAGATTTGTTTATTGGAGATTATGTTGAATGCGGTTCTTATTCATTGGAAACAGTACGTGTGTTGTTTACTTATAAAATTAAATGTCTAAATTAAACATATTTATTGTGTAAAAAATTATCAAATGATAGAGATTTAATTCTTGAGGATTATGTTGACTGAGGTTCTTGTTCATTGGAAACAATATGTATGTTGTTTGCTTATAAAATCAAATATCGAAATAGAATAGATTTATCACGCAGAAATCACGAATCTAAAACGAGAACAAGATACGACCTGTTTAGCTCTGGGTGAGGCTGCCGCGCTCAAACTGCCGCTCTGCGATCATCGTCCAAATATACTACTGCATCTTTCCAGTTTAAATCTCCTAGGACTTTTACCATTAGCTCTTGGAAAGTTTCTGGCGCTGTTGCTATCCCGAACGGCATTCTTTTGAAACAATACTGTCCGTTCTTTGTTGAGAATGCTGTTTTAATCTTTGATTCTTGTTCCAACTCGACTTGGTAATACGCGTTCCCAAGATCAATTGTAATAAATTATTGCGCACCATTCAGTGTGTTCAGCATGTCATCTACATTTGGCATAGGAAACGCTGGGCTAACGGTAATTCTATTCAACTGGCGGAAGTCTACACACACTCGAATATCTTGTTTTTCCTTCTTCCATACGCATACTAATGGGAAATTCCATGGTGAGCTACACTTTTCGATTATGTCATTTTCTTCGAAATTTTTGATAACATCATCCAATTTGTCCTCAAAGTGTTTTGGTTGCCGATAAGGTTTTACTAGTATTGGGTCCCCGTGTGTTTCTATTCTATGTTTTGTCAATGATGTTTTCCCAATATCACACTTATCAGCCCGTCAATTTGCTTGTCAAATATATCCATTATTCTTCTTAGTCTGTCTTCATCTGATGAATTGTCTCTAATCACCAATATTTCCCCAACTCAAGGTATCTATCTTTTTAGTTTTATTCCGAATTTATCCAAGAAGTCTATACCTGCGATCATTTCGGGGTCTAGTTCTTTGACCACATAAAACTCTATTAACTTTTGTGTTCCCTCAATAGCTACATTTAATTGAACGATTCCATAATTGATCATTTCTGAATCATTTACGCAATGGATACGTTTTTTTCGTTTCTCTTATTTTAATATCTTTCATGTTTTTAATTATCTCCGCTTTAATTACATTTACTCTTGCTCCAGTGTCCAAAAGGCAATGAACTTTTCTATCTTTCACGTAAAAATCCACACTTGGACGTTCTTTCAGTTTTTTATAATTTATCTTAAACTTTGATATCTTCAATATTTCCGTTTTACCATTTAGTGTGGGTGTTTTATTGTTGTGGTCGTTGTCGTCGATGAAAAATGCTGGTTTGACGTTGGACAAATGAACGACTGTTTCTTTGACATCTTTGAGGATCTTTGCGTTATGTGAGAAGAGTTGTTGGAGTTTAAATGGGCCAGTGTACAATAGTGCTAGGACTGACGTCTGTTGGTTTTTTAGCCAAATGTATTTCGCGTTATACACCGATTTGCGCAAATATGGTTTAAAATTGTGTAGAGCTCTACAGTAATAATTGTTGTTTGTGATGAAAGTCTGGCTGTCAGTGCTGAGCAGTTAGGTATATAGCGGTGGCAGTAATTCGCCATGCTTAAAAAACTGCAGAGGTCGAATACACTTTTTGGAGGTGTGATTGTTTGGATGGCATGAATTCTGTAGGCGATTGTTTTATGATCGCGATCGGCGATGGTGTGGTCTAGAAAGATAACCGATGATTTGACGAAGTTATATTTACTCCAGTTTACCTGTAGGTTGACCTCTTGTAATCGTAAGAAAACTAGACAGAGGTGTCGGATGTGTTTGTTGGCGTTGGTTAAAGCGATGAGTATATCGCCAATGTAATGGTGTGCGAAAGTGAAGTAAATGAGAATTTTGTCTATGTACCGTTGAAAGGTTTTAGCGGAATTGCGGAGGCCGAAAGGCATCCGGGTGCATTCAAAAAGGTCGAATGGTGTTGTGACGGTTGTTTTGACAATATCTGTTGGGTTGACTGGTACTTAGTGGTACGGTTTATCGAGGTTAATCGTCGAAAAAATGGTAGATGAGGTAATTCAGTGAAAGATATCGGTTATTTAAGTATAAAAGTGATAACAAATACGAAATTAATTAGTTGTACACCTAATATAAGCAGGAGTGGGTAGCTGTCTGAGACTGTGGCAGAATTGTGGAGTCTATAATCTCCGCATGGCCTCACGGTACCATCCTTTTTGGTGACTATGTGCAGGGGTGTGAACCAAGGTGATGCTAAACGACATATGATTCCATCTTTTTCTAATATCAGGAATAAAAAAAACCTCGACAGTTGCGCGTATATCTGGATGTATTAGACACAGTTTTGGTTTGATAGGGTGGCAGGTGGTGATGATAGTGTGTTGTGTGTTGTACTTGGAGGTGAATGTTTTTGATTTGATTATTGTGTTCTTGCATGTGGTGTTGATGTGGTCGAGTAGTTCTTGTAGTAGTGGTTTAGTGTATTGTTTTTTGTGCTCGTGATCTTTGGTGATGTGGAGTGTTTGTGGAGGTTGGTTGTGTTTTGTGTTTCTATTTGTTATAATCTCGTGTTTGGGTTGGTTTACTGGATTGTCGAATTCATCGGCTAAATGTGCGTGTTTTTACGTGTCTATGATTAAGGTGGAGTAACGGTTGTTTGTAAATTTCTGTATAGTTTTCGATTTTAGTATAGCTGCTCTGTGCTTATGAGTGTTGGTTTTTGATGTGGTGTTCTGTAATTGTTTTTTTTCGCATTCAATGTGGATGCCGGAGTGCGTGAAAAAATCGGCTCCTAAAATCGTGAATTCGACGTCGGCCACTATAAAATGTCCATGTAAAATGATGTTCAAAAGACTATAGTTTGAAATTCAATAGTGTGGATCCTGCTGTTTGAATTGGGGACCTATTTACTGCCAATAGGACGTCAAGATTGTGGGAATTCTGCTCTGGTCTGAAGGAGAGTGGGAGGAGTGATACTGCGGAGCCAGAGTCTACGAGAAAGTTTATTTTCTGGTATTTGATAGTGAACTTGGTAGTTTCAGTGAAAAAAACTTCTTGGCAGCTTGGAACTTAAAGTGATATTGTGATCGGCTGTTGGCGAAATTGTGTGCCTGTACCCAGAGTTGCCATGGGCTCGGGTCGGCCTAGCAGTTTAAACAATGAATGGATTATATGGGTTGCTAATTGCATGCTTGCGTACATCTTCGGGCTTCTTGTTTGAATTTGTTGTGGTAGATGCATGGAGAAAGGGGATACTTCTTTGGGTCGAAGAACCTGCAGCTTGCGTTACACTTTTTGGCGGACGTAGTGATATTATGGTGATAATAGCAGATTTGTGGTCTGTGTGTCCTGGGCTGGGCTGCTCAAACGGAATGAAGATATGGTGTGTAAGTGTGAGATGCTCGCGGTTAACTTAGATAAGATTTACTTTCACCTAAAATAGATTGAGAGAAAGACTATAAAAAATATTTCGAAAGAAAAAGGCACTTATTTATTTTCAAGTTACAAGAATATTTATCTGACCTTAAAGACAAGAGTTGAAATCCGACCTTAAATAAAATTGTGTAGTCAGAATTAATTATTTAGTTGTCGGAAAAGAACGAATAAATTGTCATAGGACGTTAATTTATTCGTATCAAAGGTATAAAAGTGACGCTCAGTAAGGAAGAAGAGGAGACTAAATTTACTTGAAAACTTCAATTGAGTGAAATAAGAACTAATCTGTATTGTATTATAGCGAGAGCGCATTGAATTGTCATTATCGTGAAAGTATGATTAATATAATTTATATATTTTAAGTAATATATAACTACTAGCGCGCTCGGCCCGCTTCGCGGCCCTCTCTTGCCGGGGGTTCAATGTTATTAGATCACGCGACTTTTTTCTGAAAGCATTTTTATTGAAAATTTCAGTGTTTCGAGTATAA